>JAXGGT010057523.1:0-10036 GCA_035583425.1 Marsdenia floribunda
ATATATATATATATATATAATATGTAGTTTTTAAGATAATAATTATCACAATACATGTGTTCAACGACAAAACACGTATATGTATATTATACTCAAAAAATAAATAAATAACATAAAATCGATCTGAATTCTGAACCTTTCTTTTCTTCTCTTAGCACATAGCTCATTCTTCTACCAATTCCAAAATGGTGAGGTCGAACAATAGTGCTTCCAAAAAACAATAGCACTTCAAAAAAAAAAATGATCAAGATAAAGATATTGTTTGTCATCATATCAAACTCTAAAGGGTAAGCAAAAATCTGCATTGAAAAAAAAGAGTTGGTTGAACACTGTGCGGGTCGACCAAATCTAATATGAATGACCTATTTGTTTTTGGTCATGTAATAAGAAGAGTGTTTCAAAGGTGTAAATGGATTTCTTGGAAATTCATTCTTGAGTTTTTTTGGGGAAAAGAAACATGTATATGTTTAACAAAAAAAAAAAGGTAATACAATAAATTTAATTCCATTAAAATTATCAAATCATTCAAAAAATGAAATAGTCAATAAATATATCACATCATTCTTTATATCAATACTCTAATAATTATATCATTATTACACCTATAAAACAATAACTTTTTTGCACCCCATTTACTAGAAAACTTCTTCACTCTCAAAAATTAACTCCTCATTATCAGCAATAAACTTACTCAACTCAAAATAAACTAACTAAACTCATAAAAAGTGCTAGTCCAAACACACCCTCAAATATTTTACTATATTGTTTTGTCCTTTTTTTTTTTTTTTTATTTCATTACTATTTTCTCCTGTCCTTTTTAACTTATGAATTTGTATTACTTATAAGTCTTTGGACATCACATTCTTTTGTGTCATTAATTTGCCGGTCTTATTCCAAAAGAGATTGGCAATTTAACTTCTTTAAAAGAGTTGAGTTTATCCAGGAATAAAATAACATGTAGAATTCTCCTTAATGTTGAGTTATTATTCCTTTTCTAGTTCAAAATTATATGACATACTAGAATAGTTTATTATTATTATTTTATCTCATTTGAAGCCAACACATTGTTTGTATCTAATTTAGGTTTTCTTGCATTCTTTTTAACCAACTTTTAGGTTCCTTAAGTTACAACATTAAATTAAGATCTCATATCTCTATTGGATGAAAAACATATTTAACTTTAATGATGTATCTTTTAAAATATTCTAATTAAAAGTCAAAATATTTTGATAATTTCTTACAAAATATGTTATTGTTGAATGTGACTATTCTGAGGATATAAAACTAGAAAATATACTTCTCCCACCTTCATGTTAAACTATGCCTTAACATGATACACAAGGAAGTGCTCAAATATATTAAAATAAAACATAAAAAAAGAATATATTCTCAGAGAAAAGAAAATAATTTATTTAGAATATTAAATAAAACTCTCTTTTATTAAAATTATTTAATTTAGTTTTTTATTTACATAAAAAATAAGTTCTATTTAGTAAATATATGTATATGTATATATTTATTAATGAAAGTTAAATATATATATATATATATATTATTGAAGTGATACAAAGGATATATAAAGTTCAATTATGTTTTGAATTATTTGGGGTTTATTTGAAATGTAGCTTTTTTAATTATAAGTGAAAGTGGAACTAAAAAAATTGAATTTCAAATTTTTTTTTTTGAAGGGAAAAATATTTTATTTTAAGAAAAATAGATTACATATATGTAATTATAATATAATCATTTAAATGTTTTCTCGATTAAATTAATGAATATTTTTCTATGAATTGAAAACTAAAATTTTATTATATGGTTACTATTAATGGTAAGTATAATACAATTACTATTAAAATTTGTTTTGTTTATCTCCGTTGGTGATCAAACAATTTTGAACGATGTCAGTCATTTTCTAATCCAAATATTTGGAAAGATATAGACATATAAAAACAAAAATAAAATAAAAAAGCCTTAATTTTATGATCCGTAAAATGGTATCACTATCAGCAAGCATGATCTTCCACTAATATACACTTGTTTGTAGTATACATGATATTAATTTAAGAGATGACGTGTTATAGCCTTATGCATGCTCCTCTAATCGTAGAATTTTTGAAGTTAATGTTAAGTTTGGTTCCTTTCTCGTTTTTAATTTTAATTTTTTTTTGTTTTACTTTTTTAATTGGACCTCATAGTCCTGTATATCTTTAATTGGTAGGTGTAATTCCAAAAGAAATTGGCAATTTAAATTCTCTGGAAATGTTGTATTTGCGGAAGAACGAAATAACAGGTGAAGTTCTTCTTATCATAGAGAAAATTTACACTTTTCACAATTTATCTTAAATTATTCCTTTTTTAGTTCAAAATTATATGTCATAGTAATGTAATATATACACACACATATATTGTCTTTTTTGCAGCCCACATATTTGGAGAGATAATAATATATAAAAACTCAAAATCATTTGGTCTTGATATATTATTTATGAATTTTTCATCACTGCTACGGACCAAGATTTTTCTTCTAATATTTTTCTGACTTACTAAAGGAATCTGTGACATTAGATGAGAGTGTTTAGTTGTACTATTTTCATAAAAGTGAAATCAAATATACATTTACTTCCTCACTTAACCATTTTCAGAAGCTGCAGATTAAATGCATTCAATGATCTCCTCTCTTCTCCTCTCTTCTCTCCACTGACGCTATTTCAACATCATCGACCACCACCACCACTTCCTTTCTTGGCAGCTATTGCTGCTGCGCCACCAACAATCCAATTTTTTCTTATGAGGAAATCACTCTTTTGAAGTATACTATTTCTCTCTCCACTCATGCCTTTCAACATCATCCACCACCACCACTTCCTTTCTTGGCAGCTATTGCTGCTGCACCACCAAGAATCCAATTTTTTCTTATGAGGAAACCACTCTTTTGAAGTACACTACTTACTGATTAAACAGCTGCAAAACAAAATAAATAAATAAAAGAACTTCTTCAAATGAGCTTCATAGTAGCTTTCTTTTTCAAGCCAGTGGGATATTTGTGAGAATTCGTGTTTCTTGATCCCAATTATTTTGCTTCTTTCATAAAAAAAAAAAAAAATTTATTTATTTATTTTCTTTAATGACCACATATTTTTTGAAAATTAGTTATTTAAATCCATGTTCATTAATTTTTTCCAATTTAAGTTATTTTAATATTGCTTTGTGTTTTCTTATTCCATACTATTTTTCTTTTATCCTTTGTAACTTATGAATTTGTATTACTAATAGAAACCTGCTAGATCAAAAAGCAGTAGTGTGAATATGAGTTCATATGTTTTATGTGAAATTTGTATCAATAAAATGTTTGGAGGGAGAAGGAGAGAATGGACGGAAGCATTGCTTTTCTTTTTCTCTCTCTTTCTTTTTTAAAATGTTTCAATGCTTTCTTTTGTCCTTTTGACATCAACTAAACTATTCCTTTTCTTTTACGGATTTAATTTCTCAATTCTTCCCCTTTTTCTTCCCAACTTTAACAATTGAGGTAATTCTTTTTTTCTTTCAAAGAGGAGTTTCGTTTTGCACCATATCATTTACTCCATTAATTCCTTTAATTTCTAATTATTTCAATCTTTCTTTCTATACTAATAAAATCTAGATGGATGATAGACTTCAATGCGATATAACGAGTTGGGATCATTAGTGGAAAATCAAAAGATTATATAATTTTTGTCGAAGATTTTGATATTAAGAGTTTCAGTTATTTTACTATTGTTTTGTCTTTCCTTTTTTTTTAGTTCATTACTATTTTTATTTTGTCTTTTTAACATATGAATTTGTATTACTTATGTATTTGGACATCACATTTTTTTGTGTCTTTAATTTGCAAGTCGTATTCCAAAGGAGATTGGCAATTTAACTTCATTAAAATTGTTGATTTTATTGGACAATAAAATAACAGGTAGAATTTTCCTTAACGTTGAGTTACTATTCCATTTTTGGTTCAAAATTATATGCCATACTAGAAGAATTTATTATTATTATTTTATCTTATTTGAAGCCAACACATTGTTTGTACCTAATTTAGGTTTTCTTGCATTATTTTTCACCAACTTTTACGTTCCTTAAGTTAAAACATTAAATTATGACCTCATATCTCTATTGGATGAAAAACATATTTAACTTTAATGATATATCTTTTAACATATTCCAATTAAAAGTCAAAATATTTTGATAACTCTTACGTAATATGTTATTATTGAATGTGACTATTTTAAGCATATAAAACTAGAAAATATACTTCTCCCACCTTCATGTTAAACTATGGCTTAACATGATACACAAGGAAGTGCTCAAATATATTAAAATAAAATATAAAGAACAAATATATTCTCAGAGAAAAGAAAATGATTTATTTAGAATGTTAAATAAAACTCTCCTTTATTGGAAATTACCTAATTTAATTTTTTTATTTACATAAAAAATATGTTCTATTTAGTAAACATATGTATATATATATATATATTAATGAAAGATATAAATATATATATTATATTGAAGTAATACAAAGGATATATAAAGTTAAGTTGTGTTTTGAATTATTTGGGGTTTATTTGAAACGTAGATTTTTTATTTCTAAGTGAAAGTGGAACTAAAAAAATTGAATTTCATTTTTTTAAGTAAAAAATATTTTATTTTGAAAAGAGTATATTACATATATGTAATTATAATATAATCATTTAAATTAAATTAATGAATTTTTTCTATGAATTTAAAACTAAAATTCGATTATATGGTTACTATTAATAGTAAGTATAATACAATTACTATTAAAATTGGTTTTGTTTATCTCAGTTGTTGATCAAACAATTTTGAACGATGTCAGTCACTTTCTAATCCAAATATTTGGAAAGATATAGACATATTAAAAAAATATATATTAATTTTTATGATCCATAAAATGGTATCTCTGTCATCGAGCATGATCTTCCACTAATATACACTTATTTGTAGTAATGATTATATTAATTTAAGACATGACGTGTTATAGCTAGCATTATGCATGCTCCTCTAATCATAGAATTTTTAAAGTTAATGTCAAGTTTTGTTCCTTTCTTGTTTTTATTTTTATTTTGTTTTACTAATAGTTCTTTAATTGGACCTCATATTCTTCTATATCTTTAATTGACAGGTGTAATTCCAAAAGAGATTGGCAATTTAACTTTTCTAGAGTGGTTGCTTTTGTCGAACAACGAAATAACGGGTGAAGTTTTTCTTAACATAAAAAAAAGTTTACACTTTTCACAATTTACCTTGAGTTATTCCCTTTTTAGTTCAAAATTATGTGTCATAGTAATATAATATATATACACACACATATATATATTTTTTTTTTGTAGCCAACATATGTGGAGAGATAATAACATATAAAAAGACTCATAACCATTTGGTCTTGATATATTATTTATGAATTCTTCAACACTACTACGGACTATGATTTTTCCACTAATATTTTTTTGATTTACTAAAGATCATATGAATCGGTGTCTAGCTACTGTTTTCAGAAAGTGAAATCAAATTTGCATTTATTTCCTCACTTAACCATTTTCAGAAGCGGCAGTGTAAATGCATTCAATATTCTCCTCTCTTCTCCTCTGCTCCCACTTCTCTCCCTCTATTTCTCTCTCCACAGACACCTTTCAACATCATCCACCACCACCACCACTTCCTTTCTTGGAAGCTATTGCTGTTGCACTCTTTTTTAAGTGTACTTACTGATCAAAATCCAAAGTAAAAGTATTTTGATAATTTCTTACAAAATATATTATTATTCAATGTGACTATTCTAAGGATATAAAACTAGAAAATATACTTCTCGCACCCTCAAAATTTTGTTAAACTATGGTTTAACATGATACTCAACAAAGTGCTCAAATTCATTGAAATGAAACATAAACAACGAATATATTGTCAAGACAAAGAAAATGATTTATCGGGAATGTTAAATTATCTCTCTTTTATTAAAAATAACTTAATTTAATTTTTTATTTACATAAAAATAAGTTTTATTTAGTATACATATATTTATTTATGAATGTTATAAATTATATATAACTTATGCAACCAAAAGCATAACCAACATTTATTTGTGCATAATTATATTGACTATATTAATGTTTACTACATCTTATTTATCAGGTAAAATACCAAAAGAGCTTAGCAACTTGCAAAATTTGGAGTTTATTTGGCTGTCCAAAAATAACATGAGTGACTCAGCATCACCATTTTACAATCTATCAATTTTGCAAGATATAGCACTTGATTCATTTCAACTTTCAGAAGTTTTTCCACTTTTTAAACTTCCCAACCTAGTCTCATTCATCCTTCATTACAAAGGTACCGATGCACTCATACCAGGTGAAGCTATCTCAAGTGCTACCAAACTCAGGAAATTAGATCTTTTGGGTAACAAATTCATAGGATCTATTCCTGATGAAATATTTAATTTAAGGAGTTTGGAACACTTATCTTTAAGTGGTAACAAATTGCAAGGACAAGTTTCTGGGTTAATTGGTAAAATGGTATCTTTGAGAAGCTTGGACTTGTCTCAAAATAATTTTTTAGGTTCCATTCCAAATACAATAGGTGAAATGATAAAATTGGAATGGTTGTCATTATCCTATAACAATCTCTCAGGTTTAATCCCCAATTCAATTATCAATCTTACAGAGTTGACATACTTGAATCTATCACACAACAAGCTATCTGGTAAGCTTTTCGATTTGTTTCCTCTTTAAGTTAGAAATATTAATCATGAGAGAACTTCTTTGTATTTTAATATATAACCTGAAATTGAATTATATTGTCTTTATTTATTATATATATGTTAAAAAAAATGTGATTTTAGAGTGCTTTTTTGTAACAGAGTTTTGTCAACTAAATTTTAGTACAAAATAAGATAGGTTTTATCCCATCATGAATGACTGAATATACAGTAGATTTATTTAATTGAAAAAAAAAAAAAAAAAAAAAGGCTTGAGGCAACGGGTAATAAATAATATTGCACTCTCAGAATTGAATTGACAATCCAAGAAATCAATGCTATATCGAAGCACAAAGAAGATCAAAGAAAATTCTTCTTCACACAATCCAACAAAACCTGCTACAATGCTCATATATATATAGTGGAAATTCTACCATGGATTTTTTTCCTGGGATACATCTGGAACGTATTCTCTATGAAGGATATTCTAAAATTCAGTTTAATTCGATATATGACATAAAACTTAAGTTGTATAATAGTATCTTATCAATGGTTCTAAACAATATAGATATTTTGAATATTAAAAATAAATTAAATTTGAAGCTGGGAAGCTCAGTAATTTTTTTTTTCTTCTTATTTTTTTACAATATGGAGGGAGATGTAAATCAGAATAGAAAACTGTCCAATTTAATCCCTAATGTTCTTACGTTTTACAATTTATTTATTTATTTATTTTAAGGAAAAGTACTTCTTACAATTTTAGTTGCTATTTTTTCTTTTTTAACATTTTTCTGTTTTTGTGTAACTTAAAGTATATTTGGGTTTTTCTTTTAACATAAAATAATACTTTTTTGTATTGAAATTTTATTCTATTTTAAGAAAACAAGACTAAACTAGAAAATAATAATAATAATAATAATAGGATATAAAATTGCCAATCTTTTCTCTCAAAATATATAATTGATAATGAAAACATAATTTGTCTTCTCATTATCTAAATTTAGGATTTTATTTATTTATTTTCCTACATTTTAAAGCAATTTTTATGAAATTGATAAAAGGATAATATAAAAGTAGGTTTGCTAGGAAAAGAAAATATTTTTTTTATTAATCACATTTTCTATCAATAATGACTTTCAAGTGATTTGTGGTGAAAAAAAAAAAAAAAGTGTTAAATCTTAACCTCAGTTGTCCATTTAATGAACGAAGTGGAATTTAAAATATAATGTTTATTCTATTTTAGGAAAAAATAACTAAATATACAATAAAGTAAGAGAATTAAATTAAAAAGAAATTAAAAAAAAAAAAAAAAAACAAGAATAAGGTGATTGTTTTATTGACATGATTTTTCTTATTTAGGTTTTCAAAAATTAGATATTAGTCCCTATTTTTTTATCATTTGAATAAATGGGTTCTTAACTTTTTTTTGGACAATCGAATCCCTATTTCAATTTTGATTGGATAAATAGGTCCTTTTAGCCAAATTTTGGTAATTTTCGGCCAGTGAAATCATAGTTTATTAATATTTGAGTTAGTTAATGAAATTGTACATGCCAAAAATGCCCTTCAAAAGACTTACCATACTTGATACGCTAAAAATTTGACAGAAAGGGCCCTTTTGTCAAATCAAAAATAAAATGGGATTTAATTATCAAAAAGAAAATAGAGATCCGTTTTTTAAAACAATAAAAATATAGGGATTAAAACGACTAATTATTTTTGTTTAGGTTCTTCTATGTGATTTGTCAAATAAGAGGCAATCTTGTGTTATATATTAATCATGTGTTGTAATTTAGAGGCCTCACCCCATTATTCCCTCTAAATTTGTTGATTGAGATACAAAGTTAAAAATAATAATAATAATAATAATAATAACACATTATAAATTAATAAGGTTACTTCAATTAAAAATTTTAGAAACTGAATCTTCCAATTTTTCATGAAAAATATATAATAAAATTTTGTGCTTTTAATTTTTACAGTTATGAGGAATTTCTCCTGCCATGTTGGTCAGGTTTCTTCCCTCAGACTATTGGCTTGACAAGAGGTCTAGGGGTCGAATCTCCCCTTCGTCTTGGATTGCCAAGAGGTCTAGGGGTAATCTAACTCAGGTGTTCCACAGTTCGAGATATCTTCGCACTATTGGACCTCCCTGTGTGGATTAGTTTGGATCAAAAAGGGTCCGGGATACCACCGTAAGGGAAAAAAAAAAACTACAGTTATAAATAGATTAGTAAAGAAAATAACTTTAGAGAAGATTGATTAATTAAGATATAGAAAATTGATGTGACTAATTTGTTTCGAAATTTGATATCAGTATTGACTAAAAAAAATTAGTCTTTTTTTACTAACTTGATTGTTATTATTTATGCACTTGTACTATTATAATCAAATCTATTTCATGTCATTTTGTGGAAAAAAAGTTTCACCTCTCAATCACGTTCTTTTATCTAAATTTTTATCCTATTAAAATCTTTTCTAGCAAAATTGAAAAATATATTTCAGTCATTTATATATATATATATCAATCATGTATATTCGTCTATAGTCAATACTTCGCTACAAAATATTTTGTTAGTTTTTTTTTTTTTTTAAATAACAAATAAAAAAGGATTTATTTATTGATGTACTTTTATATAATTAAACGTAAGCCTACAAAACTAAGGCAAATAACGCTCGATCTGAGTTATCTTTCTATTTGTTATAGATCATTCACATTAATGGGGTTTTTACCTAAAATGACTCTATTTATTAACAAAACTCCATGAATGACCCGATTTGAAAACCCAACTACCATAGCTTTAACGCACATTGCGTGTGTGTTTTTAGCTAGAAAATGCACAACTAACATGTGTTTTTAATTATTTTAAAATTTCAAATAAAAACGTTACATGTACAATAAAAACGCACATAGTATATGTGTTTTTGCTATGTTATCATTAAAAATGCACAAGACATGTGCGTTTCTATTTTTGTTTTTATCTTCCCCAATTTTTGAAAACTCCTTTCTCTCCTTCTCTTCTTTTCGTTTTCTTTTCTCCTTCTTTCTTTCTAGCGTAAACTCTTTAAATCACCTGAGTAAATTTGGGGCTGCAGAAAAACAAATTTTTCTACTGTCGGCTCAAAGGTTGGATTTTTTACTGGATTTGATAGTAAAATCATAAATGAATATGGGTTAGAATTTGGTGAATACGGCATTTTTGTTTATTTGTTGAATTCTGTGAAAGACTGCCTGAAGTAGTTGGAGTTATATTTTTCATTTGATTTGTTTTGTTTTCAAAAATTGTTCTT
>JAXGGT010057534.1:0-10036 GCA_035583425.1 Marsdenia floribunda
TTAACCCTCTGATATACCTTTATTGCTTTACTCGAGCTTTGATTCTATTCTGACTTAAGCATCGGAGGAGCCACCTGAGGAATCACCCCATCTTGGCTTTTCTTTTACAAGATAAAAGACTTTGCCCAACAAGTAGACGAGGGAAATCAACTGAAAGGATTGATCTACCCTCAATCCAGGTTAAGATCCACATCATAAGTAATTTATATTAAAATTTTTAGAAAAAAAATGAAATATTTTTGAGGATAATATAAAGTAAAAAGTTTTTGTTACCATTGATGTCCAATAAGAATGGGGACGAGATGTTATAGTTATTCCCTACATGAGATCTCTTCAAACATCCTTTAAGAGATTGCTTAAGACACCAATTAAATTTTCAATTTAATTAACATAAAAAATTAATACCATTAACTTCCGTTAATCAATATTTATACCTTTTTTTAAATAAAAATTACTAAAATATTTTAAATTTTTTAGATTGAAAAAAAAATTATATTTTCATAATTTTTTTAATGGGATTGTAATTTTAATTTCAAAAAATTATAAATATTAATTTAATGGAAGTTAATAATGTTAACTTGTAATGTTAATTAAATATTATAATTCTATTAATGTATTAAATAATATTTTAAAAGATGTCTTAACCGATCTTACAATCAATAATGTTTGAGTCTTGGCATGTCCACGATCCTTTGCCATCTCTAATTTTGAGTGGGATAAAATATATAGCAAGATTTAAATTTCTATAAAATTGCAAATAAATGGCTGACGGTTTGGTTCCAACAACGAGCGTGAAAAGACTTAACCCTCCTCCTCCTCCTCCTCCTTCTTCTTTTTAAAAAGAAATATTTTATTTAATGATATCAAAGTCAATATTTTGAAAAAGATGTAACTTAATTGGTAGCAGTATCACTTATAATTCGAGAAGTCATGAGTTCGAGACATATTAGAGATGAAAGTGACTCAAAAATTTTCAATAAAAAGGAAATCCATCCTTCATTGACACAATGAGTTGCATGCTTTTTTTCTGTTAAATAATGACAAATGTATATATCTACCTATAGATTCTATATTTAAAACATGCAATAAAATATAAAATATATCTAAATATAGTTAATTATGCGTGTTGTCACTTGTCACAATTATAAATTAGGTAGGCTATGACCTCACAAACCTTGTTGTGAGATACAAATGGGAAAAAAAGTTTTTGCTATAAAATACTGAACTTAGCAATTAGCTAGCATCAGTTTACAAAAAATGGAAAAAAGAAATATTAAAAAGTTAGACAATGTTTTAAATTCATTTTCAGTTTCTCCTCCCTTTCTACTTTTACCTTGTTAAGTAGAGCACTATAAACAAGCATAATCATCTCACTAAAAAAAACAAGAATCATCGCAATCGAGGAAAGAATGGCAGCTAACCCGGGTTTGCTAACAGATTGGCCATGGACTCCCCTCGGAAATTTTAAGGTACGTACTTCTTCTTAACTATCCCTATGGCAGTACGTTTAGGTAGGCATGAACGCACATCCTCCTTCACCTTCCAAAAAAGTGCAGAAAACCAAACCAAAGCTCACCTAAGCTCACAGGATATGGGGAATTGTTCGGAACCTTTCGGCTCATTCCCATAGTCTGCAAAAGAAAATTTGTTTTCATGGAAGTTCATTATAAAAATCATCATCATCTTCTTCTTCTAATACCGTCTCTTTTTTTCCATTTTTGTTTTCTTTCTCTCTTGTTTATTTATTTATTCATTTTTGGTCAGTACTTGTTGATAGCGCCATGGGTGGCTTAGAGCTTATACTCATTTCTAACAAAAGAAGAAAAACAGAGGGACTATACCAACCTCATCATATTCCCTTTTCTCTTGTCGAGGGTACTTCACAACCTAGTGTGGATCAGCATTCCTCGTCATCGTTCTGCAAAAGGCAAGAATCGAATCGTTGATAAGAACATTGAATTCGAGCAGGTGGACCAAGAGAGCAATTGGTATGTGATCTTTCTTTCTTCTTCTTTTTTTTTTTTTTCTCCTTTTCTGGGTGATTCAGAATAATGTCCTACCCATAGACAAAATTATCCATATGATCATGCATAGCAAGATTCCACAACTTGAAGGTTTTTTATATATGTATATATTTGTAACTCCATTTACTAATTGAGAGGGTTAAATGAATTACAAGATCATCCTTAACTTTGAGTTGAATTCAAGTCGACAAATTAGTTGTAGGTAGTTATCTAAGTAATGAGAGCTATGATAACCAATCCAATTACATCTGTCTAATTTTTGTTGTTTTCTCTTTTTTATATGTCCACCAATAATAAAAAAAAAATATCTCTATAGTTCTCGCTTATATTCTTATGTACACATCATTAATTAACCTGCATTCGAACAATTTATTGCTATCTATTATTACAAAGTTATGACCCAATCCAGAATGTAATACACTTTCTATCTATTTATAGATAAATGATATCTCATAACTTTTGATTTAAAATCACTGTAGAATCGTAAATATAACTATGTAATCATATGACATCATTAAATTCATAATCATTTTATTAAGTTTTAAACTGTAAACATATCATATGTCTGAATTTAATTAGGGATGTAAGATAAAAATCTTAACAATCTAACTACTTAAACTCATCTGAATTCGACTTAAATTGCACCCTCAAAATCTAACTCTTGTTCAGCCTTTGAAAATTGATTACAATTAATTTGATTTTCAGGGACCACAACCAGCATTAATACACTCGGGGCCCAACTCCTATTCTACTCATATTCTACCTTTGATTTCTTTCATGTTATAGAAAATCGCACCACATGAGTTATAAAACATTAATTATAGAAGTATTACAGAAAAATAATTAATAAATGTATTTTAATTTTATAATATAACAAGTAAAATAATTATGAATTTTTTTTTCAATATCACAAGTAAAAATTAAAAGAGGAATAATAATAAAATAATACATATAAATTAGTTAATTCATTATAACAAATATATGACTAGTATAATTATTTGAATTAATTAATGAATGGATGAACCATGTTTTAGCAGTAACAACCAAATACTCTTAACTGGATTAATTTTTTACATCTTCAACGCGACCGCGCGCGCCTCAGTTGGCTTCTTATTCACCATGGTGCAGGATGGATGGTATAGTGATTACAGCCTTGATCCACATTGGCCCTATTGAATTTCTCTACTATTGGCTTCATAGAGCATTGCACCACCATTATCTCTACTCTCGCTATAATTCTCACCATTGATGTGGATCTTAACCTGGGTTGAAGGCATATCAGTCCTTTTGATTAATTTCCCTCGTCTGCTTCTTGAGCAATGTCTTTTATCCTGCAAAAGCAAGCCAAGAGGGGATGGTTCCCTAGGTGGCTCCTCCGATGCTTAAGTCAAAATAAATTTAGAGCTCAAATAAAGCAGTAAAAGTATGAGAGAGAGAGTTAAAGTCCACCTACCTATTTCAAGGCATCTTTACTATATTATACAGTTAAGGAGGAGCAAATAATTTTGTAGAATCCTAATGGAGAAGGAATCCTTATCATTGTAGGAAAATAATTTAAGGGAATTAATAAAATAAGATAAGGTAATGAATATTATCATAATGCCCTTTAAAAATAAATATGTAAGTAAAGGATATTACCATAATGCCCTTTAAAAAATAAATATATAAGCAAGGGATATTACCATAATGCCCTTTAAAAAATAAATATGGAAGGAAGAGATATTACCATAATGCCCTTTAAAAAATAAATATGAAAGTAAATGATATTACCATAATGCCCATTAAAAAATAAATATGGAAGGAAGGAATATTACTATAATGCCCTTTAAAAAATAAATATGTAAGTAAAGGATATTACCATCATGCCCTTTAAAAAATAAATATGGAAGGAAGTGATTTACCATAATGCTCTTTAAAAAATAAATATGGAAGAAAGGGATATTACCATAATGCCCTTTAAATATGGAAGTAAGGGATATTACCAAAATGCCCTTTAAAAAATAAATATAGAAGGAAGGGATATTACCATAATGCCCTTTAATAAATATGGAAGTAAGGGATATTAACATAATACCCTTTAAAAAATAAATATGGAAGTAAGGGATATTACCATAATGTCCTTTAAAAAAAATAAATATGGAAGGAAGAGATATTACCATAATGATTGTCTGAAGATGATCGATTTGTATCTATAAAGTATAATATGATGGGTTGTACCTAATCGTCTGTAGAGATGGATTTGTATCCGTAAAGTATAATATAATTGGATATACCCGATCGTCTGTAGAGTTGAATTTGTATCCATAAAGTATAATATGATAGGTTGTACTCGATTGTCTGTTGGTGATGGATTTGTATCCATAAAGTATAATAGAGTGGGTTGTACCCGATCATCTTTAGATGATTAGATTTGAATCCATAAAATATAATATGATGGGTCTTCAGACGGATTTATATCCATAAAATATAATATGATGGGTTGTACCAGATAGTTTGAAGATGATGGATTTGGATCCATAAACTATAATATGATGGGTTTTCAGATGGATTTGTATCCAAAAAATGTAATATGATGGGTTGTACCCGATCATCTTTAGATGATAGATTTGAATCCATAAAGTATAATATGATGGGTCTTCAGACGGATTTGTATCCTTAAAGTATAATATGATGGGTTGTACCCAAACGTTGAAGATGATGGATTTGAATCCATCAAGTATAATATAATGGGTTGTACCTAATCGTCTGAAGATGATGGATTTGAATCCATAAAGTATAATATGATGGGTCTTCGAACGAATTTATATCCATAAAATATAATATGATGGGCTGTACCCAAACGTCTGAAAATGATGGATTTGAATCCATAAAGTATAATATGATGGGTCTTCAGACGGATTTATATCCATAAAATATAATATGATGGGTTGTACCCAAACGTCTGAAAATGATGGATTTGAATCCATAAAGTATAATATGATGGGTTTTCATACGGATTTATATCCATAAAATATAATATTATGGGTTGTACCCAAACGTCTGAAGATGATGGATTTGAATTCATAAAGTATAATATGATGGGTCTTTAGACGAATTTGTATCCATAAAGTATAATATAATGGGTTGTACCCAAACGTCTAAAGATGATGAATTTGAATCCACGGCGGACGCCAATTATGATGTGGATCTTAACCTGGGTTGAGGGCAGATTAGTCCTTTTGATTGATTTTCCTCGTCTGCTTCCTAAGCAATGTCTTTTATCCTGCAAAAGTAAAGCCAAGAGGGGATGGTTCCCCAGGTGGCTCCTCCGATACTTAAGTCAGAATAAATTTAGAGCGCAAATAAAGCAGTAAAAGTTTGAGAGAGAGAGTTAAAGTCCATCTATCTGTTTCAAGGCATCTTTACTATATTTATACAGTTAAGGTGGAGCAAATAATTTTGTAGAATCCTAATAGAGGAGGAATCCTTATCATTGTAGGAAAAGGATTTAAGGTAATTAATAAAATAAGATAAGGTAATGAATATTATCAACCATCACTCCTCCATTGTCACCGAGCCCACAACATGTAAGAATACTACCATCCTTAATCAATTAATTATAACTTACCTCCACATTTCCTGTAAATTAATGGAGTTTTGTTTTGTGTTGTTTATGGCAGCTGTTATTCATCCATTTGGGGAACAGATAGCCTATTCCATGCTATTTATAATTCCAATTCTAACAACAGTATTTACTGCAACTGTTCTAATGTTTCTGTGGTCGGGTATGTAACTTATATTAATCTAATGAACAACACGGGTCATTGCAACTTCGAGCTAATTCCTACATGGCTCTTCTCAGTCTGCCCACCTCTCAAGTACATCATGTATACGCCTTCGTAAGTCTTTTATATTTGTCATCAGACAATCATTATTTATATTCTTTAAAAGAAAAATGTAAAAACCTGATTTATATCTTTTAGTTGAAAAGATTGAAAACATGATTCACTTCATAATATTCTTTAAAGGACAATTAATTAGTTGAAAAATTTAATAATTATAGACTTATTAAATATGTTGTTGAACAAGAAGTACTATTAATATACAAAGCAATGTTCCTTCTTAATTTCATATTTGCAGAATAATTAATAGATGAATTCTATTTTTAATATACTTATTCTGGATATTAATTATATATATATACATGAACTCTGATAAGCTAATTTGATGGGAAAAAAATGGAAACAGATTTCACCCTCTGCATCACGCTCAATTTCGGACAAATTACTCATTATTCATGCCCATATATGATTACATCTACGGAACATGGGATAGATCTATTGATACCGTGCATGAAACTTCACTAGGAAAGGAAGAAGACATGGCAGATGTTGTACATTTGACTCATCTTACAAACCCTGAATCAATATACCACAATCGCCTTGGATTTGCTTCTCTTGCTTCCCAACCGGAAAACCCCAATGGGTACATGATGTGGTGGTTACTATTGTGGCCAATAACCTATTGGTGGTTGGTGGTCAACTGCATTTTTTGTAGCACCTTCATCGTTGAGAGGAATACGTTTGAAAAACTTAAGATGCAATTATGGGTTGTTCCCAGGTACAAGGTGCAGGTAATTATTAATGATGAATCATGACTTGTTCACTTTTTGAGATAATTAATTAACTAAAGGAATTTGTTTCATTTCACGATTATGATTTGATTTCTCACGTTTTTTTTTCTTTTTTTTTTCTTTCTAGTACTTGATCAAATGGGAAAAAGAAGCTACCAATGGGTCAATTGAGAAAGCAATACTTGATGCAGAAGCTAAAGGCACCAAGATCTTGAGTCTTGGTCTTCTTAACCAGGTGTGTATGTGTATGTATACATACATATGTCCTCGGTTATATATATATATCTATTTAATTAGGAAAAGCTGAGGCAATATATGTATATATAAATGTATGTTGTAGGGCGAGGAAATTAACAACAACGGAGAGCTTTTTATACAGAGAAACCCAAAGCTGAAAATCAAGGTGGTGGACGAGAGCAGTTTGGCTGTGTGTATTGTGGTTAACAGCATTCCAAAGGAAAACACCCAAGCCCTCTTTAGAGGCAACATTACTAAGGTTGCATATTCCATTGCTTTTGCTTAATTTGTGCCAAATGGGTATCCAGGTTTGTTACTTATTTACCTTCTCCATCACTCAGCAAGCACAACCCTAAATGAAGGTTCAATTTAATTAATTAGAATTCATGCATGTTTGATTCCTCAGATAAGAAAACTGATGACAATTATTTCTAGTTAGGTAGTAAAATTGTCTAAAATCTTCTCTTTATATATGGTGTTATGCACACCATTTTTGCTATTGTGCCCTCGGAGGCAAATTATCTTTAAAACCAAAGATATTTTATCTTCTTCAAAGAACTAAAAGAGTAGCTTAAAATCTTCCCTTAAAGATATTTTTAGTTGATCAAACTCAATTTACTTGGAGGGCAAACAATCTTGACCTCCTAAATGAAATATCTTCCTTATGATTTTCATCTATAAAAAGGAAGCTTTCATGACCAAGAAAGGGGTTGGAAACATTTACAAGCTCTTTGATTCTCAAAACTTTCTCTCTCTAAACATCTTTTTACAAGAGTTTTCTTCAAGATTTCTCTTATCTTTGTAAGGCCTTTTATAGTTCTTTTATTGCCTTCTTCCCATTGGATTCAACCTTAAGAATCCATTTCAATCCATTTTCAATAGCTTTTAGAGATTCAATATTTGGAAAACACTTTTCCAAGCCGCTTTTACTTCAACCAATTCATATTGGTACATATTTTATTCCCATCGGGATTACTGATTTCCTATCGGGAAATTGCTTTTCCCATCGGGATACATTTCTCTCTCACACCCAATTGAGAGGTTTTATCTGATTGCTTTTTAGCAATATCAATATACATTTATTAGGTTGCTATTTCAACTGAACGTGAGTACGAGAAGCTTAAGCTAATAATTACTTCTCAAAATAATATCGTGGTCAATAAGAGCTTTTCTCATAAGGTAAATATATATATATATATATATGCATAGATCTTTTATGTACTAGTCATAACTTTTTCCTTGAATATACTAATACAGTAGGCTTAAAATAGAGAATAAGAAAAAACGAAAAATATTTAATTATTTTTGTCTACAAGATATGGATAGCTGGAGATGGATTGACAGAAGAAGAACAAGTGAATTCAAGCAAGGGGAAAATTCTCATTCCTTTCTCAGCTTCCCCCCAAGAAATCGTAGAAGGACTGCTCATAACATCACACACCAGCAATGGAGGCTCCTTCATCCCTCCACAATGTGGACTCTTGTGAGGTATGTATATACATACACAGTCACTACATCACTTCTCTCTTACATATGGTACTAAAAAGGGCCTCTTTAATTTTTACAGAATTGGCTGCCAAGAAGGGCATTAAGTGCTAGCAGAATAACTGGAATATTGCACAGCCTAGAGGCCTGGAATGAACATGAGTGCGGGGACTCCATGTTCAATACTGATAAAGATTGGCAAACCAGCCTTAAATATGGGTTTCGTCCCTTGGAGCTTACCCCAATTTCTAATTTTCTCTAACGGTACCAGATGTATATATATATTTCCAGTTAGGTTGTTGTTGTTTCCATAATTTATGAGCTTTAATTTGCATTGAAATTGACCATTTATACATATATATATATATATGATGTGTTGTTATAAGTGTAGAATTGTTAATGAAAGAGTACAATTCTGAAAGAAGGACGTTGATTAACTACAAATCTTCTTTCTTCATATTCAACTTTGACACTATTAGAGAAGGGATGAAAACCGCGGCTAGGGAGCCGCAGTTTAGTGGCCTGGTGGTCGTTCTTTGCCTAAAATGGCAATTGTATAACAATTTTTTTGTTGTCATTTTCGAGTGCATTATTTTTTATAAACGTCAGTGGAAAAAACTAATGTTTTTGCCCGAAAATGACCTATTGAAAATGATGATAACCAAAAATGTTGTAAAAATAGAGAAATCGACACAAAATATAACATCCGTTGTTTTTCGGGGGTAAAAAGCGGTGGCTGGTATTTGATATTCTTTTGATTAAAAATAAAAATAAAAAAAAATTAAGATCTATTTAGGATTTAGGGCAAAAACAACGGCAGAGTAACTGCCATATTTTCTATTTTAAAATTTTATTTTATTTTAATTTGAGGTTTAGAATTTTAATTTAAGATTTTTAAGCAAATACAGCTGTCATTAATTGTCCTAATAATTTTTTTTTATACTTTCTTTTATTATTATAATTTTAAATTTCAATAAAAATTTACGAATTATAAAGTTAAGAAAAAATTTAAAATACAAATTAATTTATTAAATAAAACTTGTTTCGCAATACATAATGAAAACAAGTTAACATAAATAATTTTTGAATTATAAATATAATTAATACAAGTAGAAAGAAATTAAAAAAAAGTACGATTATTTAACGTGTTTTATGACATTAATTAATTCAGAAACTAAGTTTATGAACCATTAGAAAAAGAAAAATAGAACACTTAATCTTTAACACCTATACCATACTATTCTTCACTAGGAATTGACAGTATCAACCAAGATATAATTAAGGATGAAGATCGTTCCTGAGCAAACCTAAAAGAGCCAAGTTGCCGTTTGTTTTGTTCCTGATGTCCACAGCCACTTTCCTCTTTCTTAATTCTCTGCATAAGAATTCTAAATTAAGAAAGAAATTCCTTCTCCACTTACGATGCTTGTCTATTTCATTGTAATACATTCACAATATTTACACGAGGGGGGTAACATCACAACCTCTAGAGGAAGAATAGAAAGAAAATGTGATAGAATACTATGGTTCAAACTGATACAATATCTTCCTTTTACTTAAGATTGATACGTATTCTCAACATCACATAACTACACATCGACTAGTAAAGGATAAATTCGCGGTTGTCGTCAAACCGGCCAAGATTAATTTAAAAACTAGAAAGCAATATAGTGCTCAC
>JAXGGT010057544.1:0-10035 GCA_035583425.1 Marsdenia floribunda
ATATTCAGCCTGGACCTTAGGTGAGTATTGAATTGCCGGATTAGGATTAATAACATGATCGGACCTGATATGTTAGGTGTCCTAATAATCTTGAGTTGGTTGATTAATGATCTTTGGGCGAGTTATTAGAAGACAGTTTAATAATAAAGCTGAAAGATATGGATTGCTTGCGACGAACCTTATTGAGGTAATTTACTAGATAACTCAAGTACGGTAGTAAAATAATTAGGAATTCACAATTGCCTTCGATCCACTCGCAAGTTGAATTTTCGAATATTGGTCATGCTAATTATCTTCATTGTTGTTATATTCCGAAATTCCTATTTCTTATCTTCTTTAATATTTTGAATTTTGAAATTTAGTTTTTCTTGTTACTTGAATGATTTAAATCCATGCTCTAGTCTAATTTCCGTTAATCAATATCTTTGTGAATTTGGATAATTACTGAATACTTTTACCACGTTCCTTGGGATAATACGATATTCTTATAAATTTAAAATCGTGATGCTTCCATGTTACTATCTACACGATAGGTACTATGCCTGTAGTTGTGCTAGATTACGTGACAGTTCTATGTGATTTACTTGATTTGATTTTTATTCGATTTTATGCGATTTTTAATCACACACATAGCACACACCAGTACTGTCAGGCCTACTGTCACGACCCAGGCTCTCCTTGCTGTACCAAAAGGGATATCCCGAGTTGACAATGACTATCTAGGCCCACACTTATATTCCATGACATATCCACATATACTTTTGAGATGGGACAAGGGTATCACATTCACCCCCCTTAAGGCCAAGTGTCCCAGCTAGGGCCCAAAATAATTGATCTAAGCCCAAGATCAACCAGTGCACGTCTAGGATTCTTGAGGTGGCTCCCAGCACATATGTGGTATAGCACTTATTTTCCATAGTCCGGGTTGGCCACACGCTCTGACACCAACGCTCTAATACCAATTGTCAGGACCTAAGCCCGTGAGCCCATGCAGCGACGGTGGGCCTGAGTTGACAATGAGTACCTAGACCTATGAATGAGATGGGGGTATCATATTCACCCCACCCCCCTTAAGGCCAAGCGTCCCCGCTAGGGCTCAACATAATTGGTCTAAGCCTAAGATCAACCAGTGGACGTCCATGATTCTAGAGGTCGCTCCCACTACACATATGGTGTAGCACTTATTGGCTATCCGCTCTGATACCAATTGTCACGACTTAGGCCCACGAGCCAGTACCGTGACTGTGAGCCTGGCGGTACATACGATCAACTACTTGGTACCGTCCTCATTGTAACAAAAGGGTTATCCCAAGTTGACAATGACTACCTAGGCCCACACTTATATTCCATGACATATCTACATATACTTTCAATGTGGAACAGGAGTATCACATTCACCCCCTTTAAGGCCCAGCGTCCCCACTAGGGCTCAACATAATTAGTCTAAGTCCAAGATCAACCAGTGGACGTCTGAGATTCCAGAGGTGGCTCCCACCACATATGTGGTGTAGCACTTAGTTCCCATAGTTCGGGCTGGCTACCCGCTCTGATACCACTAAATGTCACGCCTCGAAACTAGGACATAACATGATCGTACCCTCAAAGTTTCCCCCAAGAACACAAGGTCTCTATCTGAACTCATAACATAAATAATAATCCCAAAAATAATAATACTTAAGTCTCCCAATGGATCACATCATAGTTAAGGGTACAACCCCAAACTTATTAAAACTAACAGAATTCCAAAAGATTTAAATATCAATCCCAAGAATAAACAAATGATTAAAGAATCCAAAACGAAAAATGTGAGTCAAGCTTCACTTACTCTCTTATTCCTCCTCACTAGAATTTACAAAAGAGGGAAGAAAAAGAGGGAAAGGAATGAGTTAGAAGCCCAGTGAATAAACAGAATATCCATTTTCCTTATTTTTCAAAACATTCAAAAACCAGTAACTGAAAAGATATAATTTCAAAATAGCAATCAATTGAAAAAATGAACTTCCCTTAACAATTTCACAAATAAACAAAATATCATAATTTCAAATTTAAAATCTTTTGGGCAGGCTTAAGCAATTTTAGGCACTCGTTGATTTAGCCGAATTCGGCCCTAACTTTACTCCAGTCAGGACGACCAAAACTTATATCAAATGTGGAGCTTTTTCACCATGCTCTATGGGTTCAGAAACTGATCAAGTGTGGAGCGTTGTACCCCCAATGCCTCTAATCATTGGCTTTACCCGATAGAACTCACACGCAAGCTTCAGCTATCCTGAGGGAAACTTCGGAGGTAACGACCTACTAGATGGTTCGATTAGTCTTTCGCCCATATACTCAAGTAAGACGAAGGATTTGCACATCATTATCGCTACGGGCCTCCATTAGATTTTCCTCTGGCTTCGCCTGGCTTAGGTATAGTTCACCATCTTTCGGGTCCTAATAGGTATGCTCTCACTCCAACCCTTCTCAGAAGATCAAGGTCGGTTGACGATGCACCCTCCTGGGGGGGATCCCGCCAGTCAACTTCATCGTGCCTTACGGGTTAACTTGCTCGTTGACTCTCACACATGTCAGACTTCTTGGTCAGTGTTTCAAGATTGGTCAAATAGGGAGCCTGTAGGCTAGCACCGAGAGTGTACAGATGCCAAGGCACGCCCGAGGGCAAGCACTGTCCCGCCACGATCGGGGCGACGACATCTCTGCGGGCATATCTACATCCAGAGCTTTGGCTATCGTCCCAATCTGTGCTGGTCTATGCCCAAAGCCAATTGGAGGACTGGCTAGTCACCGTTCCACATCCGACTAGGGTGAATCGCTGGCCCCCATCCGCTTCACTCCCGAAAATTTCAAGCACTCATTAACTGTCTTTTCAAAGTCCTTTTCATCTTTTCACACATATGGTGTAACACTTAGTTCCCATAGTCTGGGCTGGCTACCCGCTTTGATACCAATGTCACGACCTAGACCCACGAAACCGCGACGCGAATATGGGTTTGGCAACACCCACAGTCCTGAACAACTAAACAAATATATGTGATGAAGAATTTAAATTATTTATCACATTCTTATTCCTTTAGTTTTATTTTCTTTCTTTTTTATTTTACTTTTTTTTTTTATTTAAAGATCTTATTTCTTTTATTCTTTCTTCCAATAATTGTTTTCTTGAAAATCTTTAATTTTTTAATTTTTATTTGTGTTAGTTTTTTTGTTTTTTTTTTTTTGAGATTTTTTATTGAACCCTAGTAAATAAGTTTTTGGCTCAAGTCTGTTAGGAATTAGTTGAAGAAACATGTTCCACACTTAGTAAGTTTCTTAACCCATAGAGCATGGTGAAAAAGCTTCACATTTGATATAAGTTTTGGCCATCTTAACGGGAGTATAGTTAGAACCGAATTTAGTTAAATCAAGTAGTGCCTAAACTTGCTTGAGCCTACCTAAAATATTTTGAATTTGAAATTATGATATTTTTGTTTGTTTGTGAAATTATTAAGGGAAATTTATTTGTTCAATTGATCGATATTTTGAAATTATATCTTTTCAATTACTGATTTTTTAATGTTTTGAAAAACAAGGAAAATGGGTATTCTGTTTATTCACTGGGCTTCTAGCTCATTCATTTCCCTCTTTTGCAGATTCTAGTGATGAGGAATAAGAGAGTAGGTGAAGCTTGACTCTCGAATTTCATTTTGGATTCTTTAGTCATTTGTTTATTCTTGGAATTGATATTTAAATCTTTTGGAATTTTGTTAGTTTTAATAAGTTTGGGGTTGTACCCTTAAATATGATATGATCTATTGGGAGACTTAAGTATTTCTTATTGGAATTTCCTTTGGGATTTTTTAAAGGATATGGATTTGTTTGTTTTCTTGTTATTTTTGGGATTATTATTTATGTTATGAGTTCAGATAGAGACCTTGTGCTCTTGGGGTAAACCTTGAGGGTACGGTCATGTTATGTCCCGGTTTCGGGGCGTGACACTTAAATGGCTAAAAACCATAACATGAGGGATTAAATTAGCAAATTTTTTGAGAAAAAAATTCGGTAATGCCAAAATTATCCCTTAGTATATAAGGTTTTATTTGACCCGCCGGATAATTGCCTAAAAGTTTCGTCGAAAGGACTAATATGATGATCCATAAAAAAAAATATTAAGGACTTACACGATAGAAAAAAAAAAAATAAAGACCTAAATAGTTGAAAATCACTACTTCAGAGGCTAAATGATTGATTTTTCCATGTATAGATATATATATATATATACATATGTAACTTACAATCGATGAGTTCATTTTTTTTTTTAACACATGTGAAAATTTTGAAATTCATTCTTAAATAAAATATAAAACAATAATCAAGTACTTAAATTTAATTGTAGTAAGAGTCATAAGTGTGATTATAGTACTCTAACCCTTTTCATCCTTAATAGTCTCGCCTCCTTCGTTAATATATGTGTATATATGTAATTTAGCTTTTCTTTATGCATGTATTTAATAATACTAAGTGTAAATTATTTGGGTAATACTTTTCAAAATCTTACTTTTGTACTCAATTTTTTTTTTTTTCCAATTTTACCATTCTGTCTAAAGTAACATTTAAGTCATATTTTCTATCCAACATCTGTTACCCACACACCCATTTACACGAGTATTATTGACACATATCGTAATATTATTGGTTATTTTATAATTAATTTGATCTGACAAGATATATGTATGGGACGTATATTTTAATGTATACCAGAGAAATAATGAATCACCTTAAGTTGGCCTTCTGTGTAGGACAAAGAGGGGCTTTTCCCCCGTTCTGCACTCCGAAGATTAAGTCAAGTGAACTTAATAACAACAGAATACTAGTAAGAAATTTGGGAAGAAAAACAGTAGCTTTAAGATTATCTTTTTTTTACCGAAAAAATCCAACCCTTTGCATGAGGGAAAGCCCTCATTTTATAGGCAAATTTCATCATGCTTTGAGGTTCACGGGAGTTGACACGTGTGTTGCTTCTCTTTTTGATGCATCTGGTAGTGCCACGTGTCCCACCTCGTGGATGTCAAACTCTTATTCAAACTAGGACATTGTTGATACTTGAGTGCTATTATTAGCGCGCCGTCGATATGTCAGAGCTGTCTTGTCGCCTTCGTCCGTCAGTAACTGTACTCTTTGTTTTAAGACTGACGAGGTCAATATGTTCATAGAACGATGGGTCTTGATTATTTCGCTCTCGTCAATAGTGGGTTGACGACATATGGGTATCACATCGTCAAACGATGTATCATATTGACGTCGAGTACTTCTCAGGTTGGTGTTGTTGATTTCCCCACGTCGTTGACGAGGTTGCTCTGACGAGCTCTAATACTTATAGCAAATTATCTGCTCAGTGGCCCCTCACATCAGGTGGCGTCGCCATACGCCATCTAATGTGTGACACGTACCTCCTCAGGATTGTATGGTCACGACACTATGAATGACATCTAACAAACAGACGGTGTCGTTTTGATTGGACAGCTGTGTTAGTTACAACGCCCGCCAATCGTCTCTCTCTTCCTCGATCGTGTGAAGGTAATGATGATTTTTTCTCTCTCTTCTTTATGTATGCTCTAATCGAGGCGTAGCCATATTTCTCTCTCCTTTTTCTTTTTTGTTCTTTCTTCCTCCTTCTTTTCTTCTCTGTTGCGTTTGCCTTCCTGCATTTTCTTTCTCTTTGTCTCTCTGTTTCGGGTCTTTTTGCTGCTCTTGCTTGCTGAACCTCCGGCCGGCCGCTCTTGCATCCATTCCGATTAAAGTATTCCCCGCACTTCTCTGCTCCCTACGGTAAGGATTGTATGCATATTATTATCCTTGTAGTTAGATTTGTCGTTGATTTTTGTTTTCGTGCCGTCTGTTTCTCTGAGCGGTGCTGCCTGTCATTAGTCTTCTTTGCTAGGGCCATCCCCTTAGGTTGGGCTTCGAGTGTCTGCTTAGGAAAAGACTTTTAGGGCTATGGGTGTCAAACATGTTGCTAGCAAGGTCGTGCGAGCTTTAAGTGTGCCGGGACTATTTCTTTATGAACTCCATGCGGATTGCTGGAGATTGTGCCAAACACTACAAGCTAGGGTTAGGCGATTTGGAGAGAGGTGGGGTGTCGAGTTTTTAGAGGTCGACCCGTCGAGGTCTGCATCAGAAGCCGCCCTAAGTCGACCTCTAGGATCTCAAATGATAGACTGCTTCGAGGAAGAATGGATTCATGATTTCCTTCAAGATTTCTGGTATTCAGAAATCCTTCCCGATGTCAATAGGGCTTTTATGAATGAGTACCCTGCCAATGTTAATACTACCTTCAATAATCCTTCCATTATTGATATTTCAGACTCCAGCATGGCCTCTAACCGATCTGTGAATGAGCACTTCGCTCAAGTGGGATCAGAGGTCGAGGTAGAATCTTCTAGGCTGATGAACATCGATGTCGAAGACGTAGGTGGCTCTTCTGCCGGATCTGAGAATGGCATGTCGCCAGACCAATCTCCTAGGCACCAGGAGACAGATCTTCCTTTAAGTGTCGTAAATCCTGCCGTAGATTCTGAAAAAACAATGACGGATCCAATGAATCCCAGCGACGTCCGCTAAAGCGTCGTTTAAACAGGACGGTTACTAACACATGCGTTTTTACCTTGTCAAAAAACAAACTGGACAAGTCTGAGATAAGTCGACTTCGTCTTCGATACGACATTGACAGGTCGAAGTATAGACTCTTTTTGACGAAAGAGGTAAAGTCGTTGTCGACAGTTTCCATCCCGATACCAACTTCCCATTTTGAGGCTGGACTTCGGTTGCCTCTGGATCCCTGTTTCGTCGAATTTTTTATTTATGCTAAGGCTCAACCCGCACAACTCCACGCTAATGCCGTGCGATTTATTATGAGTCTTATAATCTTGTGCCGACGTGTTCAAGTTGACTTCTCCGCTCTTATTCTCCGGCATTTTTTCTCTGCACTTCGCTTCAAAGGGGTCCTGTCTATGCGGCCAATAAACAATGTAGTGAGTTTGTTCGACAGATTACCCAACAAGGTGATCTGGAATCGCAAGTGGGTCATGGTTGAGTCTAATGTCGGCTTTCCGTTTCCTCCTCTAGTTTCTCAACTCCGGAAGTGGGATCCTTTAGGACTTGAACCCCAATATTCTCCCAGCGACCTCCAATTCTTAAAGTTTGTCGAAGAAAACTTGGGGTCTAACCCTTCGACTTAGACAAAAGTTTTCTCGTTCAACGATCTATTGAGCGGGGAGAGTTTGGTCGAATGCGGGATCGGTGGCGCTGAGGAGAGGAGACAGGAATTAGGATTGACAGAAGATGACAAATTCCTGGTTTGAACACTTCACCCGGGGAGGGTGTTCTCAAAGCAATGTCCACATTGCTCCACTAGGACTTCGATAAGCTGCAAATCGGCTGTCAATGAGCGTATGACGATGTTTCTCACTTTGTATGGTTGCGATTCATGACACTGATTTGTTCTTACATCCTCTTTGTTTATATTGCAGATATAAGTGCTCTGAAAAGAATGGCTGCCCTAGCTGCTGCCAAGAAACCCGCCCGTGTGGAGGCGATTCAGAAGGCTTCCTTCACTCCTCCTGCTCCGGTTGTCAAAGATGGTGACCTCGCCGCTCTAGCAAAGGAGAGGGAATCGACAAAGGGCAAAGGTAGAGGTGTCGATGTAGCTACGGCCTCTGTCCAACCGAGTCCGGCTGAAGGGAAGCATGCGACTTCTACTGCGATTTCCTCCCGTCCTCCTTCGAAGAAGAGAAACGATCGAGATGAGGAGATAGTGGCTTCGTCCAAGAAGCCACGAAGTGATGACGTGGTTGAGATCCCTGACAGCCCTTATAGCCAAACGTCCAAAGAGGGGTCTCGATCTCGACAGTCTGGCTCGCGCTCTGACTATTCCAGGCACGGCGGGTCTGCTGAGGGTGATTCCAAGGATGCTGGGAAGCTACCATGGCATAGGAGTAATTTTTGCTATCCACAGACTACAGCTGAATATCGCAGTTTAGCTCACGATGTGTTGAAGACCACTCCTTCCCTTGAGGGTCTGAGCGTTAGCAGCTCCCAGGCTGCGCAATATCTGGGGGTCATCCCTTTGAAGCGGAGTATCGACCCCGACTATGTCAAGAAAATCCACGGGATGAGGGTTGAGGACTCTGCTAATCTGGGAGCCTCCTACTTTGCTAGGGTGAGCAACTTGCTTATTTTCTCAACTTTCTTATAGTAGAAGTGTATTTCAATATTGATACGTCGTGTATGTTTGTAGGCGATGTCGCACTTTGCAGAGCTCGCACTAGAAGCCTCCTCTGCTGAGGCCGCTAAGAAGTACTCCTTGGGCATGGAGGAGAAATTTAACCAAGCTCGGGCGCGTGTCATTGAGCTGGAGGCGGCCCTGGAGGAGAAGAAGAAAGAGGCTGAGAAGAAAGCCCAAGAGGTTGAGCTCGCTGTCAGCTCACAGAATAAAATGGCTGTCTCTTTTGATAAACAGCGAGCTGAGTTGGCAGCACGATGTGCCGAAGTGGAGACGTTGCAGAGCAGGGTGGCTGCTCATGAAGACGTGAATAAAGAGTTAAAAGCGTCGGAGTGGGCAGCCAAGGCAGAGGTGGAGCGATTGGCGAAATTGGTTGATTACTATGAGTCGAGGAATTATACGGAGAAAATCGTAACCGAATTCCAAGGCTCTGATGAATATAAGGACGCTATCTCCGACGCCTCTTACAGATACTTAAAACAAGGCCAAGCACACATGGTCCGCCAGCTCCATTACTATTTTAAGGACAAGACACCGCTGGTCTGTGCTTACGAACTCTTCTTCACCAATAGAGAGGCCAGGGCCGGTGCAGATTATGTCCCCTATTCTGACTCCGAAGTTAAGGAGATTCAGGAATTGGACAAGGAGAATGGGGACGAGCCCTGGATTCCTCCCACCCCATCGGTGCCGACGTTCTTCGAGTTGGTCGATAAAGCTTTGCCGGCCGATCTTGCTGGGGTATCTTCCGATGAAGCAGATGATCATCAGGTCGATGGTAAGGAAGCTGGTACCTCGAACGTTGAGATAGCCACGACTGATGTTGTTATAGCTGCAGAGGAAGGGACTTCGGCAGGGGGTGTTCCCTCTGTTAGAGCTTCTGCGGCTAGTGCGGAACTCATTACTGACACCACCACCGCTGATGCTCCTCCTACGATCCCATCTTCTTAGTTTATAGGATAAACCCCTTGTTTCTATGTTGTATATTTTTTATTTTTATGTTTTTTTTTTTGTAGAACAAGTATTGTACATCGGCTAATTTATTGATGAAAATGACTATTGATTTTCATTGTGTTTGCATTCATATTTGTTATTTCGTCTGTTTTTAATTTGCTTTCTGTCTTCTCAAGCAAACATATGGATGTCGCTCATGAGAATAAGCAAACAAACTAATTCGACCTTAAATAACAAATAAAGCAAAGCACGATAAGTTTAAATGTACTAAGCAAGATAGTAACTTGTGCCAATCGAGGTTCTTATTCACTTCCAGGCATACTATTGTACATCGTATATAAACAAACATTGTTCATTTACACGTAGTATTTCTTGAGATGATCGGAATGCCACGGGTTAGGTAGCAGTGTTCCATCTTCTTTCTGTAGTTGAAATGTACCCGGGCGCACCTCGCTAGTGATTAGGTAGGGTCCTTCCCAGTTCGGGGTGAGTTTCGTGGCCTCCATTTGTCGACCTGTTACTTCGATTTTTCGTAGAACCCAATCACCAAGTTGTAGAGGTCGTCGCTTGACATGCTTGTCGTGGTGTGACTTCGTTTGTTGCTTATACGCTGCCATCCGAAGTCTGGCGGCTTTACGTCTTTCTTCCAGGAGGTCGAGGTCAATAGTCCTTGTAATATTGTTGTTCTCAACGTCGTAACTCGCCACCCGATGTGTGGGTAGGACGAGCTCGGCTGGTGCTACGGCTTCTGACCCATAGACCAGGGCATACGGAGTTTCACCGGTGGGGCCCCTAGTCGAGGTTCGGACTGCCCATAGCACGGGGTT
>JAXGGT010057613.1:0-10025 GCA_035583425.1 Marsdenia floribunda
TCTCTGTGTCTCTTTCAATTCTTGTTGTTTACTTTCGTTCTTGTAATTGCTCGTGTGTGCGTTTCTATCCCCAACAGACATTTCATGCAAAGGGTATAAGATTGGTTGGAATCCCTGTGGAAGAGCCAGTACAACTCGTTCCTTTGTTGGTTAATCCGCAACTAGCAAGAAAAAGTAAGTATTTTTTTCTAGATATGGCTCGTAAAAACTAAATTTTTTCCATTGCGTTATTACTTTAATATTTTTTCGATCCTTCAAGAAGTGCACAATCTGTTGTAAAATTAAGTTCGAGTGTTAAGTCTAAATGAAATTAAGTTCAACTGCAAAAGTTAGATTTTAAAAAAGTTTAGGTGATACTGGGATATTTTGCTCCTTTTATCCACAATAGAATCCTTCTATCCGTATCTTGATTCGTTGAACTCATTAATCAACAATAGAATTCCTAACATTTTGAAAATATTTCAAATATTTATCTATTATAGTGGTCCTTTAACCATTTTGAGATTAATCAAATTGATTTCAATTTTTCTCTATTTTCTAAAAATATAATTTCAAAATTTCGCTTCAAATTTTATATAATCATGACTTTTATCTGAATTTTATGATTTGATTATTTTTCAAAAAATTGGTCGTTTTAGTCTTCATATTATCATCGTTTGGACAAATAGGTTTTTATTTTTATTTTTTGGACAATAAGATCCCTATTTTATTTTTAGTTGGATAAAGGAATACTTCCAACAAAATTTTAATAATTTTTAACCACCGAAATTCATGTGCTAAGCATGTGTAAGTTCTATGAAGGACATTTTTGTCATTTATAATCCCATTGACCTATTGATATCTTAATGAAACTCTCGTGTTGTTCCAATTTCATCCAATTTTTAAATTTCTTCCATTTTTTGTTATTTTTTTCTTCTAAGATAATTTTATTAGAAAAAATGAGGGTTTATTAAGACTTTAGTTAATTAATAGGATTGTAAATGAAAAAATGCACTTCATGGGACATACATGTATTTGGCACATGAATTTCGATAGTTAATAGTTATTACAATTTTGTTGGAAGGATTCTTTTGTTCAATTGAAAATAAAATGAGAATTTAATTATCTAAAAAAAATAGAAAATAAAAATTAATTTATCCAAATGTTAATAATATAGGGACTAAAATGACCAATTTTCTTTTTTTTTTTACAAATTTATAAGGTTGTCACAGGAGTTGTCCTTTGTATACGTGGTCTTCCCGTTGGGAGTGAATTGTCTTTGGTCAGAATTAACAGCTGAAAAGAAGATTAAATAAAAGGAAAGAGGAGAGAAAGAAAACCATGCATACCCTACAATTGCACTTTTTCCTTTCCTCTGTTTCTAATAACAATGATAATGGTGGTACTCTAAAAGGGCACTTTTGCCTATCTCTAAGAGGACTCCTCCACCTCCACCTCCAACTCCACCTCCACCCATACTGTAGATTTGTAGTTATAGACGCTAAGCAGTACCAGAGCTAAGAACTACTACACCAATAATCCCTTACTTTGTTCAAATACAAATATAAATATTATAATAGTTTTTTTTTTTTTTTTTTCCTTTCTTTTTTCTTCTTCTAAGAACAAAGAATCAATATGATTCAATTTTTTAAATTTGATGGACATTTTTTTAAAATAAATATTTAATATGATTTTCAATAAATTAATTTTTTATTAATTATTTTGAGTAAGAATATAACTCAACAAGAAATTCGCATATAAATCTCATTTTGATAGAAGAATTTTTCCTCTCATTAGGTTAGCAGACCGAAATGGTAATTTTTCAAAAAATAAAATCGAGATCGTGGTGGAAATGATATTTTTCCTTAATCTTCATCCCAAAAGAATATATAAAAGCATTTCAATTATACATTTATATAAAAATAATATTATAATGATTGTAATTATTAGAAAAAAAAATTTAAAAATCATGATATTTATTTAGTAAATATTAAATTAATTAAAAATTAATAAAATAGTAATCATAATATATTTTTTCTTAATTATATATATAGTTATATAAAAATACAATTATAGCTATTATAATAATTATTGATTTTCTTTTAAATAAAATTATTTTGTAAATACTATATGAGATACAAACTAATTAACAATAGCTATAATATTCAATTTTTTTAAAAATATATTTATATATTTTCTATAAAATTAAAATTATATTAATATTGTTGTGAAAAAGATCCCTGCATCCCCAAAAGTATAATGAAATAAAAAACGGACTAAAATACAAGTGTAATAAAAGAATATGTATTTTTTTAATTTATAATGGATCCTATCTTTATATATTTTGTCGTAGATTTAATGGTCTGTTGGCCTGATTCGAGTCTTTGATTAGTTTGATTTGATTTTTTGGAAGGGCTTGATTTTGATATTGGAATGAATTTAAATTTTTTGAGAGTTTTTGAGCTTAATCTAAATTTGATTTCGAGGGCCGCTTGGCTTGATGTGAATCCGTCATCTTAATTTCAAAAGGTAGACGCGCTAGAACTTCCATACTTAATATGAATTTTTTTAATTAAATGTTTCTCTTACTCTTCTATTCACTCATTAATTTTGTCATTTTTGATACATAACATGATATTATTAGTTGCTTTGTAATTAACTTAAATAAAAAATTTATTATCCATTCAATTAATTTAAACAATATCAAGTGATTTTATTATCTACAATAGTAATTATAATTTTTAAATATGATAACTTATAATATCATATAATGGTAGTACCATATTATAGACTATAAAAAATGATAACTCCTCCGAATATGGAGGTTTTTCTCTCAAGGGTGGCTTGAGGATTTGGTAATTGGCTTTTTTGGTAACCACCATTTCTGTGGTTTTGGTAAGTGCGTGATTGGTGGATCTTGATTCCACTGGTTGTCTGTTGCCGGAATTCTGCCGCAGTGACCTCTCTGTTCTTGTTTCGTGTTGGTGTCTCTGCTATGGATGAATCCATCATTAAATGTCTGTGTAGTGTGGAGCTTGGTGATGCCAAAGCTGTTTGTATTCGGCTGGAATCCAATGACATTCGTGCGGGACTTCATGAAGATGATCTCAGGGTGATTGCTTGTGTTTACAAAGGGAGTATTGGGAATTTGGACGGGTTTAAAACAACTATGGGGAAAGCATGGAAGTGCCACTCTTTTTCTATCCAGAAAATTGATGACACTTTCTATCAATTCTTCTTTGCTCTTCAAGAAACGGTCGATTTTGTACTCACTCATGGCCCTTGGAACTATGACAATCACCTTGTCCTTGTTCGGCCAAAGTCTTGGTGTCGTGAGGAGGTGGTGAAGGAGTTTTTTTGGGTGCACGACACTGGTTTGCCGCGGTATTGTTACACTTATGAAGCCAGGATTAAGTTGGCAAAAACATTGGATACTTGTGTGGAGTTTCAACTTCGTGAAGATCGTGTTCAAGGTACAAAATTTTATAGATTTCGGACCTTGGTTGACATTACAAAGCCCCTTAAACGGCTTTTTTGTGTTACTACTCTGGAAGGCACACTGCATGCGGGTTTATGCAAGTATAAACGTCTCCCCACGTTCTGTTTTCATTATGGAGTCATTGGGCATCGATTTCCTTCTTGCCCAACTAATGATCCAGCTGGTATTTTGGACGTGAAGAATTTATCTTTTGGCCCTTGGCTAGGTGGTGTTGATAATGTGTTTTCTGATCAACTTATTGGTTTAAAGAACCCTACTGTGGAGCGACATGAAGAGGCTAATGGTGGAGAAGAGCAATGCAAGTCGAGACCTCCAAGTGTGCCTGGAACTGCCATTGTCTGGAGTTGTATATCCTCATTGAACAGTAAGCATATGAGTATTGATACTTGTATGGCTGTATCTATGTCTTTTAATGGGCAATTGGGTGAGGGTTCCCAAAACCCTAATTCAATTACCCCTAATAAGAGACTTTTGGAGGAGCATACTATGATATTAAGCCCTAACACGGTGCATGGTGGAAAGAAGAAATCTAAAATCTCAACGGGGGTGGCTGCTAGGCAGTCCTGCCGATGTCAATGATTTGCTTGGGCTGGAACTGCCTGGATTAGGGTCTCCTCGTGCAGTTCAAGAGCTTAAAGACCTTCTTCGGGTTCACAAGCCCGAAATTATTTTTTTGTCCGAAACTAGGCTCACATATCAGTCTATGATGCATTTAAAGATTTAGCTGGGTTTTTCACATGGTGTTGCAGTGGATAGGGTTGTTATTGGGGGTGGATTAGCCATGCTATGATGTGATCACTTGGATGTGACCCTCTTGAGTCTCTCCCCGGGTCATATTGATGTTTGTATCTCTAATTGGACTCAACATTGCAATATGTTCTTGACTAGAATTTATGGTAATTCGAATGGTTCTCTTCGTCATCATTCTTGGGAGTTAATTTGTCGCCTTGGTGCACAACGTTTTCAATTTTGGGCTTAATTGGTGATTTCACTGAAATCCTACATCCACATGATACTTCCAGCAGCCATGGGAAACCTATCTATTTGCTAAGGAGCATTCGAAGGATGGTGGATGATTTGGATCTCACAGATTTACCTTTGGAGAATGCTAGGTTTACTTGGTGGAATAAACGGTCCGGTGCAGTGTCCATCCATGCTCGTCTTGATCATTGTTTTGGCAATAAACAGTTCCTTCACACCTTTAAACATTGCTATGTTTGGGCAGTACCTACAGCTACTTCCGACCACCATGCCCTTGTTTTAGAGCTGAAAAAACACCACTTTTCTCCCCATGTTAAGCGGCCGGTTCGAGTGGAACCATGGTGGTTCTGAGAAGAAACAAGTGGCGAGATTATTGCACGGTGTGGGCTGAACAGGCTCCTTCTTATTTTGGGCAGATTCGAGATACCATGGAGGCTCTTAAGTCTCGATTGGAGCTCTGGAGTTCTCGGAAGTATGGGGTGATACCTAAACAAGTCAAGGCTTTGATGGTTAAGATTGTGGAATTAGAAAATCGAGGGGCTTCTTCTCATGACCTAAAATTGGCTTCTTCTCAACTTGAGCATCTCTTTGAGGTTAAGAGTGAGTATTAGAGGCAGAGATCCTGTTCTAATTGGTTGAAGCATGGTGACAAAAATACTGCTTACTTTCATCATCATGCTAATCATCGACGACGAAGGAATTCTATTCACATGATCAAGGATGATACTGGTAGAGAATTTACTTCAGCCAAGGAGATCTTCAATGTTGCGGTCTCTTTTTTCTCTTCCCTTTTTTCAAGCTCACATTTAGGTACTGATTTGGATCAACTTCTTGGGGAGGGTCCTTTGCAAGGACTAGCTATTGCCGAGAGGGCTTGCTTGGATAAACCATTTACGACATTGGAATTGCTCAATGAGCTTAACTCGATGCACCCCTCGAAGTCCCCGGGGCCAGATAGATATCATGTTGTTTTCTTCCAAAAATATTGGCATATGGTTGGACCTTTGATCACATCTAAACTGTTGGGGTGCTTAAATTCAGGCATGACCCTTGATGAAGTAAATGACACATTGACCACTCTTATCCCTAAGGTGAAGACTCCTAGCTATATGACTAATTTTCGCCCAATTAGTCTTTACAATGTTTTGTATAAGATTCTTTCTAAAGCTGTGGTGTATCGCTTAAAACCTGTTTTGGTGAATATTATTGGGGCTTGTCAAAGTGCTTTTGTGAGCAATAGACTTATTACCGATAATATTATCATTGCCACAGAGGTATTTCATTGGTTGAACAAAGATAGTGGACGATCTTCTCTGGAAGCTTATGCTCTCAAGATTGATATGTCTAAAGCATATGATCGTATTGAATGGCCCTATGTAAGATGGATGCTTACCAAGCTAAATTTTCCACCTCAATCAATTGAGGTTATCATGCAATGCATCTCTACTGTCCAATTTCAGGTTATCATCAATGGAGAAGCTTCTACCTCCTTTATTCCTACAAGAGGGCTCCGAAAAGGTGATCCATTGTCCCTTATTTATTCATTATTTGTGCAGAGGGTATTTCTTTTTTAATTAATAAAGCTGTTCATGATGGTCTTTGGAGTGGGATTCGAATGGGTAGACGGGCTCCTATCTTGTCTCACCTATTCTTTGCGGATGATTGTCTCCTTTTCATGCAAGATACTAATCGGTGTGCTGATATTTTGTTGTCTATTCTTGACACTTATGAGCAGGCTTCGGGGCAAAAAATAAATGTTACAAAATCTTCTATATTTTTCTCCAAAGGTATCTCTTCTCCTCGCAAATTATGGCTTCAACATCGATTTGGTATGCAAGTGTGTCATGGTCATGGTAAGTATCTTGGATTGTCGTATCTCATTGGGAGATCGAAATCTGAAATTTTTGCATATTTAAGGGATAGAGTGTGGAAGAAAACACATGGGTGGAAAGAAGAGTTGCTTTCTCGTGGCAGGAAGGAGATTTTGATTAAATCAGTTCTTCAAGCAATTCCCGCATTTGGTATGTCAGTTTATAGGCTGCCCTTGGATCTTTGCAATGAGATCACGTCTATTATTAGACATTTTTTGTGGAGCTCTAATGGTAAGGACAGTGGTATGGCTTGGGTAGCATGGGAAAAAATGTGCCAATAAAAACAAGATGGAGGATTAGGGTTTAAACAACAACACTTGTTCAACCAATCTCTCTTGGCGAAACAAGGTTGGAGGTTATTGACCAATCCCAACTCCTTGGTTGCTCAGGTCTTGAAGCACAAGTATTATGCTGAAACGAATTTTTATAATGCAAAGCTTGGACAGTCCCCATCTTATGTTTGGAGATCCATCTTGTTCGGACGTGAGCTGCTTAAGAAGGGGGTTCGATGGCATATAAGGGATGGGAATTTGGTGAAAGCATTCATGGATCCTTGGCTGCCCATACCTTCTTGTTTTAAACCTATTACTCCTCTTTCTTTCCTTCATGAGCAGGTTGAAATTGCTAACTTCATTCAAGATGGAAAATGACGAAAGGAACTTATTGATGTGGTATTTTGTGTAAGGGATCGAGACCTGATTCTCTCTATTCCTCTTTGCCCTCTTGGCGGTGCAGATTGTTGGGTGTGGCATCATACACCATGGGGGGTTTTCACTGTATCTTTAGCTTATAGAGTGGCTCTTCAATTACAAGCTGAACCTCGGGCCTCTAGTTCATCCGGTGTGGTGGATTTTGTGTGGATAGTTTTGTGAAAGTGTCAGCTTCCACACAAGGAGTTTATTTTTGCTTGGAGATTATGTCATAATAGTTTGGCCACTGGTTCTAATCTTCACCATCAACAAATCACCAAGGAGGACTGTTGCCCCCGTTGTTCTAAAGCACCCGATACAGATGTTCATCTGTTTTTACTTTGTGAGCCCTCTAAGGCTGTTTGGAGATGGACAGACTTTGACCCCTCGCAACACATGGATAAAGTTAGCTCCTGGAGTCAACTTTTCCTCAAAATTCTAGATGGTGCTCACAGCAACATCCTCACTCTCGAACGATTTATCATTTGCTTATGGGCAATTTGGACAGCTCGGAATGACTTCATTTTCAATCATAAGGTTAAGGATGCCAAGAAGACTATTGAGGAAGCTCTTGAATTTTCGCATCAATTTCAGCTTGCTAGACACGTTGATTTGCTTGTTTCATCAAGGCCCCGCAAGAACTTCCAAAATGGCAGCCACCTCTTTATGGTTGGATGAAATTGAATGTGGATGCCTCTTATTCCTCTTCGAGAGCTGGCTTTGGTTTTGTCCTTCGAGATCATCAAGGTATGGTTGTGGTTTCAGGTGCTGGTCCCCTTCAAGCAGTTGTCTCCCCAAAACATGTTGAAGTTCTTGCTCTTTGGTATAGTTTCTTACATATCTCTGGATTCTGGAGGGATAGAATCATTTTCGAATTAGACTGCCTTGGCATGGTGCATCAACTCAATTCGCCGGACTCCAATCTTTCTATGATAGGGGGCCTCTTTGATATGATTAAGTTTTATTGTCTTTCTTCGCATTCTTGTACTGTTAATCACATTGGTAGGACTGGCAATGTTATTGCACATAGACTTGCTAAGCTCAGCCATAGTTTTGAAGTGGCGATTTGTTGGAGCGGTTCCCCACATCCCTGTGTTGTAGACGATTTACATCTCGATTGGCTTTCTTTGACTGAATGAATTCCTTTTCCTCTCCAAAAAAAAAAAAAAAAATGGTACCATATTATTAAATTTGTGAATAAATATAATAATTCAATTTTTAATTTTATATAAAAATTTAATATAGAAAAATTATATATATTATATAGTTAAAACAACCATAAAAATAAAATTTTATTACTGATTGTCTTAAAACAAATTTTTTGTTTTTAATTTATATTTTTCTTTCTCCAAAAATTTATATTTTTTACTTTTTCTATAATTGCAATTAGTTCAAAAAGTTATTTGCATCAAGTGATTTTTTTTTTTTTAAAGTTGAATTTTTTTTGTGTTCAACTTAAATGGAACTTATAATCTCTTAAATTATTAGTGAAATTTTGCATTGAGTGATTAGAATTTTGATTTATTTTATTTTAATTTATGATTTTATTTTATATATATATATTTTAGAGAAATATATTGAAAAACTTGTAATAAAATGATTTTTTTTTACTTTATTAAATTTATTTAGCAAACTTTTAATTAATAATTTAGTTAAAAATAGAGAATAAATTGCTTTTGTAAAAATATTATAGTTATTTGAGATGGAAGCAGGGATGGAATGCAAAAAATTTGAAGTAAATAATAGAAAATGGAATGGGGATAGGATGGGAAAGAAAGTCCTAGTAAATCTGTTCCCTGTTGCCATCCCAATAATTTAGAATTGATACTCGTAGAGAAAATTCTTTTCACCAAAATTTTTATTACACTTATTTCCCCATATATTAGACGGAAAATTGGACATTTTAGTCCCCAATTTTTTTTTTTGTTTTAAAAAAAAATTAGTTTTTTTTTTTAAAAACTTTTTTTAGTCTCGAAATTAAAATTAATTAGATAAATAAGTCATTTTGACCATATTTTGACCTATTTTTAGTGCCAAAAGTCATATAATTTGAATTTATATATTTTTTGAATGGATAAAAATATTTTTATTTAATAACATACTTATAAATTGCATGAATTTTGGCACAAAAAAATTGACAAAAATATACTTAGAAGGACTTATTTATCAAATTAATTTTAATTTGGGGACTAAAAAAGTTAAAGAAAAAATATAAGGACTAATTCTTCCAAATACAAATAATATAATATAAGGACTAAAATATCCAATTTTCCTTTTAGACTCTTTAATTAGTTGATGGTGTCAAGAAAGTATAGTTCAGTTGATAACAGTCTTATTTATGATCTAAAAAATTATGGCTATATTTGGATAAACTTTGTATTTGAAAAATGACTTATTCGAGACAAACTATCATTCAAAATAAATGTTGTCTTTTATTTTTTTTTAAATTGAATTTTATGTTGGAAAAAGTGAAAGTTAAATATATAAGTTTTATAGGTGTAATGATTGTATGTGTAAGAAAATGTTTATTTTGGGAAATGTGTGTAAGAGTGATTTTATTAATAATATATATTTTTTAAATAAGGTGGAACGTATAAATTTTATAGATGTGTTTTATAGATGTGTTTTTGAAGAACATTTTTTTTAAAAAAAAAAAAAACAGTATCCGAATGTGTTGATTATTGAGAAATAAACATTCTTCACTCAACTCTAGTACAAAGCTTATTCAAATATAGCTTATGAGTTCCAATGACGATAAAAACAAAAATACCACAAATTTTCAAAAAAAAGAAAAAAAAAATTAGTTGATACTATAAAGTATAGTATCCACTGAATAATTTATTACCAAAAGATAAGGGTTTATACCAAGTTTGGCCTAATTTAGGCCAAACAGTCGTGCAATGGCCTAGGGTTCGAAACGTTACGCCGATTTGGCCTCAACGCAGCTGGAGGCTGCGATGTAGCTCAAAAACGCAGCTAAAGCCTGCGATGTTACAAAGACGCAGC
>JAXGGT010057623.1:0-10023 GCA_035583425.1 Marsdenia floribunda
AAAAAAAAAATTATAATTTTAAATAATCTCATTAAAAGAAGGGCAAAATTATCATTTTACATGTTAAATAATCTGATTTTTTTTTTTTTAAATAATTCAATAAACGCGGTTGAAACAAAAGAGTAATATGAAGAACAATTGAAAGAACGACTTCTTCTATAAACAACTTTTAATGAGGCTAACATGTGAAAAGTACCATTTTATCTTTTTTATAATTGACCAAAAGTATAATGAAGTGTTGAATATATGCATTTTAATTGAATTTTGATTAAAAAAAAATATTATATTACTAATTATAAATTTTTTTTAATATTTAAAATTTTCTTGCTAGACTATCAAATATTTCAAATTACTATTTCTATTAATTTGGATTCAACCACTTTGAACCTTTCAAAATCTAACTTTTGTTTGAAAAATGTTTTATCTTTGCTCTTATATAATGAGTGTCAAATTTATAACATCATATAACATTTACAATGTACGTACTCACTTGTTGTTGGAAAATTATATTATATTTTAAATTATTTTATCTTTTCTTTTCTTTTTTATTGTGAGATATATTAATTTGACTTATTTAAAATTATATTTTAACTGTTGATAATTCTAATTCAAATCATCATGTTTCTTATCCTATAATATTACTATCATATTCTTCTCCACGTTAAACAGGATTCCCGTTCAACGTTTACACTTGCTGAGTAATTGTCTGCACGTTCTCATGAGTATTGCAGACTTTACAGTAATGTTATTTTGATTATATATAAAAACTCTCTTCTTTCTTTAACTTTAACTATTAATTCTTCTCACTTCTTCGTTTCTTCTCTAAATTATATGTTAGATTAATGAAAAAAATAAGTCATTTGTGTCTCCCTCTGAATAGAGGAAGAGCTTGTTTTATCCCAATGGGACTGAACAAAAATAGTCCTTTAGGATAGTGTCCTACACAACTCAGGCTTTTTATTGAAAAGTCTCATATTCTCCAACAGTCTAAAGGACTATTTATTTGACTCCATTTCTAAATTTCCATTTGAATTTGTTTTGGGTTATGAAAATGACTTTTTGGTAAAATCTTTTGCTCTCCTCAACAAAATTAATACAAGTATACAAATCCCTTTCAAGATAGAAAATAGACTCAGAACGGAAAATGTAAGTAGTAGAGAAAATGGTTGAAGCAGTGGTACTAGCAAATGGGCTTGGAAATTTTAGCTTAGAGGTGTTCAACACATACTAGTTCTTGATAAGGAGAGAAAGATTTCAAATGAAGAAATTTAGGATTTTTTTTTATTGAAACTTTTTTTGAGATTGCTCATTTTTTTTCAAAAAAAGTTGAGTGGATTGCGAAAGACGAGGAGTAAAATTGAGATAAGTTAAGAAGTTGTCTAGTAAGTGGGAGACAAAAATAATATATTTTATTAGTATAATGATGATATTGTTATTTGAGTTATATATATATTTTATATGTATATATTGAATATTTATAGTAAGTAGGTGAATTTTTTATTCATTTTTTGCCAACTCACCAGACATAAACAATGCCATGTCAGGTGGTGTCCAAACAAGTACAACTCATTTTTTTGAGTTAGAGTGAAATTTTTAAAAATAATTTCAGACCAAAAATAGCCTTCATTTTTCAAATATGGGTTTGTCTTCTAACAGTTAAATTACATTTCTGCTCACTTCAATAATATATATATATATATATATGTGTGTGTGTGTGATTTGTCTAATTATATATCGTCGCTGCGGGATTGCTTATTAATCTCTTTGTTGATATTTTGTGTATTTATCTTTTTTATCGCTTTGTGAAAGTGTAAAATAAGGAATAGAATTTTATACTTAGTTTTCGTCACTGAATGTTTATGGTGCATATATAAATTAGAGATAATCTTTTGAGAATGCCTATCAAAATTCAAAATGTTGTCATGATAATATGATTTATATACCTGTGACTATATATTATAATAGTTAATAGTTATGTGAAAATGTGGAACTAATTTCTTCTCTTAATGTAGTGTACTAAAACAAGTTCACATAGAATTCATGCACTTGTCAATTAATTATGTTCTTGAAAACACATAAAATATTAATGTTGCTAAAAAGCAATCAGATAAAAGGACCCAAAATAAGTAGAAAATAGACCCAAAAGGTGTGAAGAAGTGCGCCTCACAGTGGGTGCCGATCTGATGTTAGTGGAAATCACATAAAACTAATCCCTACAAAGAGAGAAGAGTGAGAGAAAATGAGAGAGGAAGTGCAACAAATCAAAGAGCATGGAGGGAACAATGATTCCCGATGGGAGTTGAAGGAGGATCCCGATGGGAAGGGTCTCCCTGATCGGAGAAAGGGTTTCTCGATGGGGAGGAAGAGGTTTCCCGATAGGGAAAGTCTCCTTGTGTCCCGATGGAGTTTCTATGGCTTTCAAGAGAATCAAAGGTGTCTTGAACCCTTTCTTGTGTAAAAGAGGAAAAAATAAGAGAATTAAGGAGTGATTCTCTTGTTTAACTCTCAATAAACTCTTCAAAGGAATACTAAAAGAGTCTCTAATCAATTAATCCTTGAAATGGATTAGTTAAAAGAAACAGAACTTCAAACAATAGAAGAGAGAGAAAGAGAGAGAGAGAGCATGCGAAATTTGAGTCCTTATTATGGTTCATGAACCTCCTATTTATAGGATTTGATTGTCATTATCAGGATATTTTAGAGGTAGTTACGAGTGGTTAATTATGAGTGTTGTCCAAGTAATCATCAACTTGTAGTTAAATATCGAAAGTGTGACAAATACAAAATATTCTTTTTAAAAAAAGATATTAAAATGAAAAGGCTTTTAGCTTTTACGCTTTAAATGAAATAATATCTTTAAGAAGAATTAAAATGATGGTGTTGAGCACACCAAATATATTTTATGTAATTGCTTATCTGGAGTTTAAAGGTAAGATTACCTTTTGATAGCCTTACCAAATGTTTTGAGTGCTACAATTATCTTTTATATATTTCTTCAAAGTTTTAATTTTTCAAGATAAAAGATATAACAAATATACCTTTTATCTTTCTAGAAATGAAATATAATCATATCAATTGTGCGCATATATTTTAAGACTATTTTGATAGATATGGGTAAAGCCTACATATGTTGGCTCATTATTAATTTATTCCATTATGACTATGGCTAAAGAGTTTTATTCTAAGATGTATGAAGAGTAATCTCAATGTTCAACTATATAATGTGAAATATATGCCTTACTTTTTTTTTATAATAATAATATTTCGAGGTTCCAAGGCAAAACTCTTGCATAGTTGAATGGTGATGTAATTTTTTTTTTTTATAAATTACTATACATGTGTTATTACAAAATTAGACCAAATTCATAGTTAATCATTTGGATAAGATATACTATGATATATGTGTTTGATTAATTGAGATAGTCTGAGTTGATAAGCATAATCTTATGAGACCAACTAGAAAATTTTAAAGAATAACTACTAATAATTGTTGATATGATCATATGAAATTTTATTTTCTAGATATAATGAAATTACGAATTTGTTATATTTTATAATTATTTTGGAGACTGTGTATACAGTAAATGGCTTGACACTCTAATTCTATTAGAGTAATTTTATTTTTCTTGTGGAGATAAAATAATCTACGAAATTATATGATAATTTCATACTAGGGAAATAAAATATCCTTTAATTCTTAAGAAATGTATGTTGTAAATTTAAAAGTTTATATAGTGTGGGGGTAATAATTACATAATTATTAAATGTATTAAATTCTTCCAATATACATTTCACTTTCTTTTGATTATTCCCATGCTCAACAAGAATATGTGACTGTTTGATGACTCAAAATAATTAAAAGAGGAGTAAGACGCCATGAAATGAATCATCCTTGGAGATCATTTTTTTTTTTCTTTAATATCATCTTGAATAAATGATTTATATTTGAAAGCTGATTCTTCTTCTAAAATTCCTTTTGTATTGGGTTTCTTTTATAAAATTCATTTTCAACAAATAGCTGTTAAATTTAATTTGTTTAGAGTTAATTTCTTATATGTGATTTAGAAGAAGAAATTTGTAATTCAATTTGAGTGATGTATTCTTTCTAGAAAATAAATTGTAAGGCTCCTAAAATTGGCATGAGAAAGTGGCATTGTGAGATGATTTTCATCATCTACTAAAGTGAATAAATGTGTATATTATAAAATAATGATAATGATTGTGTTGTATGTTTTATATCCATATTTGATACTAACTTTTAAATTGTGAAAATTACCCACTTATTTACTTAGCTTCAAAATTTAATGAAGTTAAATGTATAGTGTATTGAAGTCATAACAAAGGATATTGGTAAAATTTCTGAGAAACTTCTTATTTAAGGAGTTTAATTACTTTTATATAATACATGTGAATATTTTTTATGATGTAATACTCAAATGAAGAAAATTTGAGAATATTTTATAACACAATCATGATCAAATTATTGGTAATTTGATACACTTACATTAATTTAATGAGATTGGATATTACAGATATTATATATTGATTGAGTGGATGTACTCAATATTTAAATCATAAATATTAGTCGATATATAAGACTAATAAAATATTTGAGAGGAACCATAAACTATAATGTCCTATATTATGATGATTTCATTATACTTTTGGTATAATGAAGCAACAAATAAAATGTGGTATCCTATATTGTGATAATCTATTATACCATTAATAAAGATATGGTGATGTCACGAATAAAATATTTGAAAGGAACTATATGGTAACCTATACTTTGATGATCCCATTATACTAAATAATGTATAGTGATGTAAATAAATCAAATGTTTGAAAGGAACTATAAATTATAGTATCCTACATTACTATAATTCTATTATAGTAATTAATATTTTAGAGATAATGTCATTATACCGAGGTATAATGATGTAAATTGGATCTTTAGAAAAATTAGATGAGTCAAGATCTATTATAAGTGACCCAATCACCTTCGGTAGTGGTGTAACAAAATAATATATATATATATATATATATATATATATATCTTTGAAATAATTGCAAAAATATGTGAGATTAACATATTAATGTCATAAAACAGCTACTAATTGATGAATAGTTTGATTAATAATTTAAAATTTTAGAAAAATTGGTTATAGAAAACGTCGAGGAAAATGAGATTAAAAGCCAATTCGATGGTTAATTTTGATGGAAATCCAACTTATGTGATCGGAGATCCCATGAAGTAGGTTCATATGGGTAATAATAAAGTTAAATTGGCTTCTATAACCACTTGTAAAATCTCTCCTATGATGTGTGAATAGTTTTATCATTGCAATATAAAGTGAGGTTGAGTAATACTCTTAATGAATATATATTCTTTACGGATGACATATTGTTGCAGTCTATACTTGATATATTCACCTATGTGAGTGTGGTGTGGGGCCGCTCCTATGAGATGAGATTTGGCTAAATGTTTAGAGCACTCATTAAAAACTAGGCATGCGCATGGCCTATTGTGCACAACGGCGGTGAATGACAAAATCATGCAGAGGTTAAAATGTGAATAACAAAATCTCTAACTTGTATTTATGATATGGTTCATAGAAGTAAAGAATATATATTCTTTACGGATGGCATATTATTGCAGTATATGCTTGATATATTCACCTATGTGAATGTGGTGTGGGGCCGCTCCTATGAGATGAGATTTGGCTAAATGCTTAGAGCACTCATTAAAAACTAGGCAAGCGCTGGCCTATTGTACACAACGACGATGAATGACAAAATTATGCAGGGGTTAAAATGTGAATAACAAAATCTCTAACTTGTATTCATTATAAGGTTCATAAAAGTATATGTCTTCACCAAAATCATTGGAAGTTATATTGTGTTGTTCAGTGTTTGGTTCATAGTTTAATGAACACCAAACATGAAGCATTCTTGCCATAATTTATCCTAACATTTCTATTAAAATTTTATATGAAAAATCTTGTAAAATATGTGGGGGGTTGTTGGAAAATGATATTATATTTTACAATATTTTATCTTTTGTATATTTAAAATTTTATCATCTTATTTTATTTTTTTATTGTGAGATATATTAATTTGAATTATCTAAAATTATATTTTAATTGTTGATAATTATAATTCAAATTATTATGTTTCTTATCCTATAATATCATTATCCTATTCTTCTTCACTTACAACAGGATTCCCGTTCAATAATTACATTATTTGAGTAACTCTCCACATGTTCTCATGAGTATTGCAAACTTTACGGTATGTTATTTTGAATATATATAAAAACTCTTTCTTCTTTCTTTAATTTAACTATTGATTCTTCTCTCTTCTTCGTTTCTTCTCTAAATTATATATTGGGACTAATGAGAAAATAAGTTATTTTTGTCTCCCTCTTAATAGAGGAAAAACTTGTTTTATTCTAGTGGGACTGAACAAAAATAGTCTTTTAAGGTAATATCCTACATGATTCAAGCTTTTTATTGAAAAGTCTCATATTCTCCAAAACTTGTGACAAGAAAAAGCTTCCTTACTAATATAAAATTTATTTAGAATTAAAGTTGTAAATGAGTCAAACGTTTGTGAACGAAGCTTGATCGAGCTTGTTTATATTTGATTAAAGTTCATTTGTTTATTAAATAAGCAGACTCAAACATTTTTTCAAACTCGATTATTATTCAAACGTTCGCAAACAAATTATAATATTTATATATTATATATAAATTATTGTATTTATTAATATTTTACCATTTAAATTAATATTTTTTATAAATTTTTCAAAATATAATCCATATTCAAGTTCAAATTAGAGTTCAAACTAACTAAAAACTAAACGAGTATGATTTCCAAGCTATACAAGTAAATAATCAAATAAATTTGAATAAGATTTTAGGTTTGAAAAATTAATCCAGCCTTGATGATGCAATCAGCCCGTGAACCGAAAGTTGAAGATCGAATGAGTTGAAAGAGTGAATGGAAGATCACCAACCTTTGAATTGAAAATGGAGAACCACTTATAATCCAAAGATGAAGTTGAAATATTTGAGAAGAGATGTTGAATCGGCTACCACCTGAAAAATAAGGCAAAGCGGAGAGGGTGTCTCCTTTTTTGCCCCTCCAAAGAGATTAATCAATAGGAGATCAAATTGCGTTGTATTTATAGACAGAAAGCATTACCTTTATTGGCCCCCAAGTATAAAAAGCTTGTAGGACAAGTTCTTGGGTCAAGCTTGTAAGACAAGTAACACGTGTTTCTTATAAGGCAAACTTTTGTAATAGCTTTCTTGTATTGACCTTTGGTTGGTCATAATATAGTTGTAGGGTTAATATTTATAATCCTAAGAGGCAAATGTTGTTGGTCAATGTGACTTGACCTCATTTTGATTTCACCTTTTCACCTTGTCGATTCGGCATTTCACCTGCTTGTCAAGGTGAGAGTTCGCCTTTTCTAGTGAGGTGAGGTGATTGAGTGAGCTGGTAATTACAGCTGTCAATTTCATTCTGCCAAGTGGCATATTATCTTCAGTGGCCCCCTCCACTCTCAAATAAAATATTTTATTTTATGAGAGTGGATTTGCCAGGTGTCTTTCCCCTAGCAAAGAAGTATTTATTCAAATAAAACTTCTTTAAACTGCTACCAACCTCTTCCCTCCTTTTCAAAATTGCCTTTTTGTTTTCCATAGTTCTTTCTGTCAACTTCTCAAGTGCTCAGATTGCTATCGAGGCTTGTACATGGCTGGTCCCTTTTTGTTTGTTCTTGGTCATAGTTCCTGTCATCTTCATTTTCCAAGAATTTCGAAAGCCCTATTTTGTACTTGCATGGTGATGTTTCAGTTCCACGAAAGCAGAAAGCTTTCACTTGACCAGTTCGTTTTCAAGGTGAACATCATCTTTGAGTGTATCTCTGGAGTTTGTGTTTAGTATATCTAGAATGGGTAGGAAATCTGTGGGTATAAAACTACCGAGGGCTTTCGATCCTCTGATCCTGATTTTGTATGAGAGGTTTTTTTACGGATGGCATATTTGTAAGGATTATCAGGGGATTCTTCGTAGAATAGATGATAAATGGGTGATAGATACAAGAAAAATTTCTTGTGAATCTCTAGGGTATTTTGCTGACATGACTTTGCCATTTGAAACTCACATGGTAGATAGTACTGATGTTAACTTATTATCCCAAATAATCGATGAAAATTTGTCTACTAACCTGCATTTTCACCATCTGATCTCCAGGGGGGAATCGGCTGGTGATAGCACACAAACCATGAGTTCTCAAGATAGTGAGGCAGGAACTTTTGATATTCGGAGTAATACTTCTGTCATATTTCCTTTAAGTAACAATGTAGCTTCCAAGGAAGAGGTTGTAGAGTTAGTAGAAAAATATGATATCGATATAACCAAATATAGGTTGTATAGAATGGAAGAGGTGAAATGCATGTCTACTGTTCTTGTTCCCATTCCTTTAGCGCATTTTCGTGCAGGATTGAGACTACCCATTGATCCTTTCATTGCTGAAGTTTTTGATTTATGTTCATAGTCAGCCTGCATGGTTTCACCCCAATGTCATTCGATATATGACCTGTTTTGTTGTCTTGTGTCGCCGTTTGTGTATTGAGCTATTTGTCCCTTTGTTTTTGTACTATTTTGTCTTGATGAAAGCTACTAATGGAGTTATATCTGTCAAACCAAATAGAGCCAAAGTTTCTCTTTTTAATGTCATGCCCGTCAAGGTGCATTGGAGAAACAAGTAGGTTGTTGTTGAGTCTTCCAATGGCTTTCATTTCAATCCACTTGTCCAATCTTTCACTGTTCCTGCGTATGAGGGGTATGAGTTTACTCCTGAAGAAGAATTATTCATCTCAACCATTGAAGGGCTTTTAGGAGATGATAGTGTCAATCAAAAGGTATTCTTTTCCCATCAACATTGTTTAACTGAAGACAGTTTAGAGGGTGTAGGAATAGGAAGCTCTGAAACTCATAGATCTATGTTAGGGATTGATGAGGACATTGAATACCTTCTTTGGACTATTCATCCAGGAAGAAAATTAAGCAATGAATACCCTTTATGTACTGCTGCAAAGAAGTTTGTTTGCACTCCATCCTTAGGTACTTTGATGATAATTCTTTATTTTTATCTGACTCTTCTCTTGATGGAATTGCACTGAGTTGTATTCTTTTCGTTGTAGCTAAGATGGATTACTCCGTTGTATTTGCAAAGAGACTTGCTGATCTAAGGATAAGACAAACAAGATTGTCTGCTCAGGATAAGAAGATTCCACCAGTTGTTGGCAAGAAACAAGATGTCAGGTTGGCTAAAGAAGTTGAAGCTGTTATTGTTGAAGAAAGCAAACTTGCTGAGAAGAAAACTTCTAAGAAGAAAGCTGTTGAAGAAAAACCTTCTGAAGAGATGCAAGGGTCTATGTTCGTTCCATATAGACCATTGACAAGTAGGTATGTCATATTATTGTTGTCTGCATGATCTTCTATAATTTCTGATCTTGATAAACTGTCTTTTTGTCAACAGGAGCACAAAAAGCAAAGAGAGCTCAATCCTCAAAGAAGGAAGCTCCAAGAAAAGAAATCTGGCAGTTTCTTCTGAAACTGAATCTGAAGAGGTCACTCCATTGATCAAACGAAAGAAGTACAGTTGTACTCTCTTAAAGAAAAGGACTGTGGAGAAGACTGGAAACATTCCCTCTGCTCTTGAGGAAGATACTGTGTTCGAGGAGAACATTGACATTCTTACTCCTGAATCTCCAAAACAAATTGCTTTTGAATTTCCGTCCTTGATTCCTTCTAAATCTCCTGTGTTTGTTTCTTTACAAAATCTTAAAAAAGGGAAAGCCCCTATGCATGATCCAACTGAAATGGTGAGTTGGCATAAGCCAATTTTCAAGTTGCCAACTAATCCTCACGATTGGACATCATTAAAAGATGAGATAATTCAGTCTGCTCCAGCTATCAAGAATTTAGATTTGAATTCTTCCCAAGCTA
>JAXGGT010057634.1:0-10023 GCA_035583425.1 Marsdenia floribunda
GATCGAAAGGACCAAACTGGTTACCTGTAAAAGCTATGAGGATCGAATAGGCAAAAAAAAAAAAAAAAAAGATTAGGACCTAACAAGCAAAAATGCAATACTTCAAGAACTAAATGAGCGAATTTTCTATTTTTTTATGTATAAATAAAGGTATCTACAACTTTATTTAAAGATTACTTCTTTTTATTTTTAAGATAAACGTGACTAAGTTAATAATAATTTCATCTATAATTAAATAGATTACAAGTTTAAATAACATAAAAAAAAAAAAAAAAAAAAAAAGAAAAGAAAAGTTTAGCTTTTTTTTTAAAGAAATTGGTGAATTTGATCTTTAATATTCATGTTTTTTGTGTGATTGATTTTTTTTCTTTTTTTTTTTTTTTTATTTAGTAGATCACAGTATATAATAAGTATGCAAATTTGGTCCCTTTTTTTTTTTCTAAATAATAAATTTTATGAAAAAAGAGACTAAATACACTTATCTTTTATATATTAGAAATCACTAAATAAAAAGTAAAGAAAATAAAAGATTGAATAATAATGGAAAGATTAGAGACTAAATCTACCAATTTTCTTTTCCCATATTTTGAATTGGATCACTAGTTATTGACATTTTTTATTTTATTAGTTTTTTTCCCTTTTCTTATAAATTCACATATCTGACCTTATTTATAGTTTATCATTTTTGTATCAATTATGTACACGTCAAATTTTGTTAAGGAAAGGACCAAATTATTATATATTAAGGACTTATTAAATAAAAAAAAAATAAAGAAAATAAATCAACTACACTAATAATCAAAAAATTAAGAACCAAATCTACAATTTTTCTTAAAAAAAAAAAATTAATTAATAAATTATCAATTACAAATATTTCTTTTTCGAGCATTGCATCCGTGGTGGGGATCTATGCTCCACCATTCCAGCTGTTCTTCTCTTTTTTCTCTATTAAAGAGACATAATGGAGAAAACACTCTCCAAACAAACGAGTTAAAAATATGTTTAACACAAAATTTTAAAATAAAATAGGAAAATTGGCCGGTTTAGTCCTTTAATTATTTTCATTAATTAACTTAAGTCCACAATCTTTTTTTTTAGTCTGTTAAGTCCTATATCTTTTTACAAGCAACTTGTTAAGTCTTCATTCTGGCCAAAAATTTGAATTTTTCTGCCAAAATTAATCACGTGTCGGGCACGTGATGTTTTTTTTAAGGGCAAAATCATCCTTACACTATTTCCCTCATAAAATAAATAAATAAATAAAAAAATAATTTCATCGGAGGAATTCCGTCGTGGCTCGGTGTCTTCCCGGAACTCCGTCATCTGTACCTTAGAGGGAACTATTTTACTGATTTTCTCCCACTTTCTCTCTTTAACTTGTCAAAGTTGAAAATTATGCATTTATCTTCTAACTTGTTAAATGGTAACATATATATTTTTTTCTCTCTCTATATAAATATGTATGTATGTATTTATATGTATATTTGGGTATTAGTTCTCTAGTCTCATCAACCTCCCATTTTTATTGCCAAGTCTCTTACCTTGAATCAAAGACTTCTCAGTTCTCACACCTCTTCTCCTTCACCCCCTCACTCTGTTTCCTTTCTTGATATATGGCCAAAGGAAGTGGACTTTCCTCTGATCCAGATCACAGTCCTCCACTGTTTCATGACAATCCAACCCTAATCATCAATACATACATACATATTTATATATATATATATATATATATAGAAAGAGAGAAAATATATGTTACCATTTAACAAGTTGGAAGATAAATACATAATTTCCAGCTTTGACAATTTAAAGAGAGAAATTGGAAGAAAACCAGTAAAATAGTTCCCTCTAAGGTACAGATGACGGAGTTCCGGGAAGAAACTAAACCACGACGGAATTCCTCCGGTGAAATTGTTTTTTTTTTTGTTTTTTTTTTTTTGTTTATGAGGGAAATAGTGTGAGGACGATTTTGCCCCTTAAAAAAATATCACGTGCCCGACACATGATTAATTTTGGCCCAAAAATTCAAATTTTTGGCCGGAAGGAAGGACTTAATAGACTGCCCGTAAAAAGATGTAAGACTTAATAAGTTAAAAAAAAAAGGTTGTGGACTTAATTTAATTAGCAAAAATAGTTAAAGGACTGAACCGGCCAATTTTTCAATAAAATATAATACGTAAACAATAATTAATAAAAAATTAAAAAAAAAAAAATTAACTCAATTTGTGATAATCTCACTTATTTAAAAATTTTATTAATTTAAGTTAATTTAAAAACAGGGCAAAGCTTTAAAATTACACACAAAAAAAAAAAAGTTAAGTTCAATTGAAATTAAAGTGTTTTTTTTCTTTTTTTTGAAAATGAAATTAAAGTGTTTACTAATTTAAAAATATTCTTTAATTTTTATTAAAAGTTAATAATATTAATTTAATCATTTCAAAAAAATAATATTAATTTAATATTATTTAAAAAAATATATCATATTAATTTCTTAATACAAATAGTGAAAAGTGAAAAATTGGGAGAAAAATCTTAATCTTAAAAGAAAAGTTATAATTTTTTTTGTTTTTTTTTTTTTGTATTTTGACAAGTTTGTTAATAATAATAACAAAATAAAATTAGACTGATTTCTATGCTTATTTCAACAAATAAATTTTAGATTAATTACTATTTAATTCCTATTTTTGTTTTTTAAAACTAAAATTAACAAAAATTTCAAAAAATAAAGTTTCAAAACGATTTATTCTGAGGAATAAAAATAAAATATAAGAAAAGAAAGTAACGAGAAAATTACATTTTACTAAATATTCGTTTTCTTTCTCTCTGATTGATATATATATATATATATATATATTCCAAAAGCAAATGTAATTTGTTAGCCTTTTAAAAAAATAAAAAACATTGACTGATACATATCAATGGTTTAAAAAATTAAAAATATTGAATTATAGAAAATAATAACATTAATTTTTAAGATTAATTAAACTGATATATTTTATTTTTATTGAAATTTTAGACAATATTTTAAAAAATATCATAAAATTTTGTATTTACATTTTCTTTTCTCTCTGTTACATTAACGATAATTATTTTAAAATTTTATATTATTATAAACTTAAGTTTTAAATTATTTGATAAAATATTAATTCAATAATAACAGTACATTTGGAGAAAAATAATTTTTATAATAGAAAGTATATTATAAGATCTACTGTTGTTTATTATTGCCAATTACCCCATTTTTCTATTTAAAGTTAAGTCATATCCATTCTCAATTATTTTGTTAACAATTATCATTTTTATTATCTCAATGACCACTTTTTTCTTGTTAATTTCATAGTATATTATAAAATTTTTAACTTTTTGAGATTTTATAAAAATGATTTTATTGGAAAAATATTCATAAATACGAGTTTTAATTATTTTTAAAATTTTTTAATGGAAGATGATTTTTTTAAAAAAAAATTCACATTAATTTTTACATATTTAAACTTTATTCTTATATACAATTTTTTGAATATTTTGGATAATCTGGTTAGTGATCTACATATATTATTTTTGTAAAACTTTTTATTTTAAATTTTTTTTTTTTATTAAGGATTAATTAATCATATACATATATATATACATATATATATATACTCAATTATTGTACAATGAATTTATTTTGTTGTTAGAGATTTGCCTATAGTACGAAAATGATTTTTCTTAATCTAATTAACAAAAATAATTTGTTTTGTTATTCTAAAAAATTAAATAAAATTGTTACATTTTTATTTACAATATCAGTTGACAGTTGTAGAGTTGGAGGAGTTGAAATGTTAATTTTAACTTTAACACATGATCATCTTTACTCAAAACACATATTGTTTTGTTACTGAAGTAAGTAGAACTTAACGTAAATATATATTTAATATATAAAACAAAAATAATAGAATCAAGCAAAAAAATTTATATTAAAGTAAAAATGACTAAAATTCGTCAAAAATCATAATTTGGAGATCGAAAATAATTAAAATTAAATTACGATTTTAAATTATTATATTTTAATTTTTTAAATAAATAAATAAATAGTGCCTATTTTTATTACTAATTTTCAAACAATAATAAGTTAAAAAAAAAATAATATCAATAATTAAGAATAAGTCTTTTTTTTTTTTTTTAAGTAAATAATATATTAAAAAAATTATAAAATAACTTATTTTTAATCTACAATTTATCCTAATATCAATACCTAGAACTAATTTATGTTAAAAATTAAAAAAAAAAAAATCATGTAAATATGTATGAATTTTCAATCATATTTTGACTGTCTTAATACATATTCTTAATATAAATTGTAATATATATATATATATATATTCTTTAGCTATTTGATCAAAACTATTTCAATTATATATTTTTCATTTTTATCTTGTATTGTAGGTACAAAAGATATACCTGTTATGACTTAATAACCAAAGTCTAATATATATATATGGCATTTATTTATAAAAATTTTATCCTTTATAATCCTATTATCTAATTTAATAAATTATCATTTCTTCCAATTAAACTATGTCAAAAAGAAAAATAAGTAATTGAGAATAGAAAAATTGAAAATGAATTGATTAATAGAATTATAAACAACAAAAATATCCTTAATGAGATACATACATGATTGTAACAATCGCATGAACTTCGATCATTAAAAATTACCAAAATTTATTTGAAACGATGCTTTTGTTTAATTAAAAATAAAATAAGAATTTTATTATCTTAAAAATTAATAAAAATATATAAGCTAAAACATCTAATTAGCCAAATATGATCGTAATTGTGAGTCACCAAATACGTATAAGAATTGTAGTTGAGAAACACTTTCTACAAATGATCCAATTTTTTGTAGTTGAGTTTGTAGAAATTCACCCCTCAAATTTGGAAAAATAAATAAACAAATATATATAGTAAGTTGGATCATGCATGGTTTTTGCAGCTGCAATATTGTAGCTTCTTTGAGATAGTAAAGCATCTTGGTATTGTGGTATACTGGTTAAAAAGAATAACCCATTTACCATATTTGATAATAAAGTCAATAAATTGTAGGTAAAGATTGTACATATAGAGGAAATATATACATATATATATATATATTTTAAAATATTCCTGGGAAAAAAATATATGTATGGATTGTGCCGGAAAGGGAAGCCGTAGTCGCTGCACGGGGCTGGCGACTAGACGGTGTAATCATTGCCAAGCCGTTTCCTACTGTTCCATCTCTATGCGAGAATTGAAGATAAATTGAAAGACAAAAAATGGAATGAAAAAGGTGGCTAGGGTTTCAATAATATTCAATAATAATTGCAAGACAGAAATAAAAATATATATAGCAGACAATATAAAAAGACTAAAAAGACTATTCTACCCTTATGAGGAATAATAAATAACAAAACTAATATATACCCTAACATCCCCCTCAAACTCACGATGCGACTGCAAGGAGTATCGAGAGTTTGTCAACAAAGAAGCAAAATCCCTGGACAATGTGCGACTTTGAAAAAAAGTCAGCTAACTACATGGTAGAAGATATAAAAGGCAATGTAATCGTTCCACGCTGTAGTACCTAACGAGTAATATGACAATCAATCTCAATGTGCTTAGTGCGCTCATGAAAGATTGAATTACGAGTAATGTGAATGTCACTCTTATTGCCACAATAAAGCAGAGTAAGAGTAGTAATGAGGACTCCTATATATGCCAAAAGCCAACGCAACCAAACAATCTCATTGGTGGTAGTGGCCATTGTATGGTACTCAGCCTCTGTAGAGGATTGAGAAACAACTTGCTGTTTCTTACTTCTCCATGAAATAAGTTAGCCACCTAAGAATATGCAAAAGCCAATAGTGGACTTATGATCAGTAGGATCACCAGCACAATTAGCATTAGAATATGCACAAAGCTCCAAAGACGAATTAGAGGGAAACACAAGACTATAATAAATAGTGCCACATAGATAGTGTAAAATACAAAGAACAGCAGCCCAATGAATTGTGGTGGGAGATGCAACAAACTAACTGACATGTAGACAACATAAGCAATATCTGGTCGAGTGATAGTGAGATAGATTAAGCTACCAACCAAAGTCCGATACAGAGTAGGATTAGATAATAGAGTACCATCCGTAGGGTCATATCGAACATTAAGTTCCAAAGGTGTATCAACAGTCCAAGTATCCGTCAGCCAAGCTCGTTGAAGGAAATCCGCTATGTATTTGGATTGAGACAAAAGATAACGTTTTGAAGAACTAGCAACCTCAATACCCAAGAAATAACGCAAGGGACCTAAATCCTTCATGTTAAACTGGTGAACCAACTCAACCTTCAGTTTTGCAATACCAAGAATATCATCACTGGTAATAATCATGTCATCAATGTAAAGTGAAAGAAGAATACAACCAGCAGATGTAAACTTAACAAAAAGAGTTGAATCATGAGCACTAGAGGAAAAACCAAGAGAACTAACCATAGTATAAAATCTCTCAAACCAAGCTCGAGGAGCTTGTTTGAGACCATACAATGCCTTTTTAAGTCTGCAAATTTCATTCGGATTATGAGATACACCAGGAGGAGGTACCATATAAACTTCTTCTTTAAGATCCCCATTTAAAAAGGCATTTTTGATATCTATATGGGATATAGACCATGTGCGAATGAAAGCAACTGCAATAAAAGCATGTATAGTGGTCATCTTAGCAACCGATGCAAAAGTCCCTTCATAGTCTATACCATATGTTTGACTAAAACCCTTCGCAACTAATCTTGCTTTGTAACGCTCCACTGATCCATGTGACTTATAAACTCAACGAGAACTAATAGCACTCTTACCAGGAGGAAGTGGTACTAAATCCCAAGTAGCAGTCCGATGCAAAGCATCAAGTTCCTCAGCCATAGCCTGCTGCCACTTGGGATCAAGAACTACTTCTGTATAGAAAGTGAGCTTACAAAGATTGTGAAGAGACACTAAAAATGAAGTAACTGAAGGTGAAAAACAAGAATAATCAAAATCAGGTAACTGAGTGGACTTACGAGTACACTGTGGATAGTGTGATGATGTAGGATCTGCAATCACAGGAGGAGCAGGAATGACCGTAGGAGAAGGTGGGGAAACATCATCTATGGAAGGAGGAGCATGTGAAATATCGTCGGTTGCACCATCAGTAGTTGCTCAAGTCCTGCGAGAAAAATGATAGGGAAAGGGCTGCATTGGAGAAGGGGAAATATCGATGGAGAAGGAGGAACTAGTTGAGGGTGGAAGGTTAGAAGGATCATCTAAGAAAGGATTAATGCATATGAGATCAAACTTAGATACTTGTTAGGATGTGCTAGGAATAGAGAAGAAGGGAATATGTTTAGGAAAGAAGACATGATGAGACACATACAATTTCTGAGTGATAGGATCATAACAACGATACCCCTTTTGACCTTCGCCATAACCAGGGAAAACACAACAGGCTGAGCAAGAATATAACTTATTAATCTCAACTCTGGGACGAAGGGCAAAACAAGTACAACCAAACACACGTAAGGATCGAAGAGTAGTTAGGAGAATATCCATGTAATTTTTCATAGGGAGACAAACCTGAAGTATGAACAGTAGATATTCTATTAATCAAGTGCAGAGCAGTGAGAACGACTTCACCCCAAAAAGGACTTGGGACACTAGCAGATAAGAGAAGAGAGCGAGTGGTTTCAACAATATATCTATGTTTTCTTTCAGCTACTCCATTCTATTGTGGGGTATCAGTACATGAGGATTGATGAATAGTACCATCAGAAAGGAGTACCTTAGAAAATGCTGCAGATGTATATTCTCCACTAAATTCAAAACGGAAACATTTTATCACAGTAGAGTATTGAGTTTTAATTAATGAGCGAAAGGGGTATAAATATGAATAAAATCATATCTACGCTTCATTATTAAATAAACCCAATAATATTATGATCATCAATAAAAGAAACATAATATCTGGAACCCCCTTTTGTGGCAACAGGAGAAGGGCCCCACATATCAAAATGAATCAAGTCAAATGGTGCAACATAGGAAGACACGCTACGATTAAGAGGTAAAGCAGAAAATTTTGTCAGTTTACAACCACTGCAATCAGAAATATCACAAGGTTCTGAATTTCCCAAAGATCCTTGAGAAACTAAATATCTTGGTCGAGAGAGGCTGAAATATGGTCAAGTCTAGAGTGCCACAAGTAAAATGGAGAAGAAGAAGAACTTAAATGGAAAGAAGACAAATCGATACCCAATGCAGCTACATCTAGAACTCGCAGGTTGTCCAAGACATATAATCCTCCCTGCCAACGGTTTGTCCCAATCAACCTCTGGGATTGAAGATCCTGCACCTTACAAGAAGCAGAAGAGAAAGAAATAAAATAACCAGGTTCACAAAGCTGACTCACAGATACAAGATTTATAGTAAGTTTTGGAATGTAATAAACATCAGAGAGAGATAAGTGAGGAATGCATACAGAACCAACACCCGTTAAAGGCATGTGAGTACCATCAGCAGTCATAACAGAGGTAGGGGAAGGAGATTGTGACATAGATACAAAGGAAGATGAAGAAGGTGACATATGGTGAGATGCACCAGAATCTAAGACCCACAAAGAAGAGATACCTGCAGTGTTAGTAGAATTCAGACCTGATGAAGATGGAGTAGACATAATATACGGCTATGATGATGGTTGTGTAAGGAGGAACTGTTGAAATTTCTCTATAAGAAACGCCATTTGGGGATCTCTAAAATGAGTGCGAATTGAGAAATCTACTTGTGAAAGTCCTCAAATCGTTTAAAGTCTGCCTCTCAAGACCACTATGCAAGAAACCCCCAAATTTATTCTATTGCAAATGAATTTCCCCAAATTTACTCTACTGCAAACGAATTTTCCAAATGTGCAAATCCAAATTTACTCTACTGCAAACAAAATTCCTCCAGATGTGTGAAATTCCTAGACCAACCGATTCATAAACGAAATCCCAAAAAAAAAAAAAAAAAAGAATATAAAGTTTTCCTATAAAATTTTCAATCAAACATCTCATAACCTAGCTTTGATACCATGTGAGAATTGAAGATGAATTGAAAAATAAAAGATAAAATGAAAAAGGTGGCTAGGGTTTCAATGACATTCAATAATGATTACAAGACAGAAATAAGAGTATATAGAGCAAACAATGTAAAAAGATTAAAAAAAACTATTATACCTTTACGAGGAATAATAAATAACAAAACTAATATATACTTTAATAGTCTCACCAGGTTCTTTACCTTCAATTAATATAGCTTTCAAATGGATGTAAAATTTGACAAAATTTTAAAGAAAGTGGTGAAATAAAATTATCTTTTTTTTTTCTTGAAGTTGGAAGTGTTCTCTGTAATTTATTATGTTAGACTTCACATTGGAGTCTCCACAAGAAAGAGTGTGAAAGGTTAAAACAACAAATGCAACTTGCTCATGTTCTGAATGATTTTCTTTTCACTTTTTCTCAAGAATCTACTATTTAGGTATCAATTGTGTTTCTTCTTTGCATATGTTTCTGGGTTCTTTTTGGATGGGAAGATTGTTAATGATTTTCAATTAGAGCATTGTTTATCTGCTGTTTTTTCCTTATAATTTGACAAATGCTGTAGATAATTGAAAAACGAGAAACATGGTGCTCTTTCTTGATAAAACAGGGAGTTCATGGCATCGGAATGTGGAAGTATGAGTGTAGTTGCGGAGAATCTCCATCAACAACTTCGTTGGATTGCTCGATGTTTAAATAGTTTCGCTGTCAAATTCTGCCTTTTTATTGGTTTTTAACGTGTTTTGAGTATGTGATCGAGTTTGCAATGCTGGGTAATCTGCTTTTTTGTTTATATATATATATATATATATATATATATATATATATTTTAGACAGAGTTTTATTACAATTTCAATAGATTCAATTTATATACAGTTGATGTTATCGGGGTCACCGTGGTTGTGTCCGTCCTCCA
>JAXGGT010057645.1:0-10021 GCA_035583425.1 Marsdenia floribunda
TTTAACTAGAGTTAAAAATAATTCCTAAAACTTTTAACTGGTACAACTAACATAAAGAGGTTACCCCTCCTTATATAAGAAAGAACCACCTCCTCCTTTCATTCCACAATCGATGTGGGACAGAAGCAAAGGAGCAAAACCCAACACAATGTTATTATGATATATATATATATATATATATATATAAAATATTTTTGAGATTATTATGTTCTTGAGATAAGCATATACTGGATTAAAGTTTATTAAAGATATTTTCAAATCTATCAGGATAATTTCTGAAAGTCATTTTGAATATAAGTGAGAAAGGTTAAAAATAAATTATTCTCTAGATTTAATATTTTTTTTTTTGTATTTTACAAAGTGATTATTTGATATTTGAAAAGTACATGTTTTGAACTACAGAAGATTATACAGAGACAAATATTTTGATACAATAGGATATTCTAAGACATTTTAGTTATTGAATAATGTTAATAAAAATGAAATGATTGAATAAATGTATTCTTTATGATAATGGTTGGGACTAATTGATGTATATGCTATGGGAGGAACATGTTTCACCTCAATGAAATGAATCCATTGAAAATGTAATGGCCCTTTCCTAATGGGTATAAAGTTAGGAACTGAATTCAGTAAATGACCCATAAGCTCTGCACTAAATTATGTCCCAACTTATGAAATAAAATGAAATGTTTTGATTGAATCCCAGATTATAAGTTTAATTGTATGTTGGCGTTTTGAGTAATGGATGTTATATTTGAATTTTGTGGTTTCGATAAAGCTATTATATATATTAATGAAAGTAGAAATTCTTTGTACTTTTTATATGAAATGATCAATTATTTAATTGATTTTTGATTTGACATGAAATAATTGATTTTAATTGAGTTCTAAAATGTAAAATGTACCTTAGGTGGTTGCCTTTTTAAAATATTTGGAGATATGGATTGAGTTTTGTAAGATTGATAATGTTGTCAATCATTATATACAAGTTATCCAAATGATATTTTAAAAGTATTGAAAAAGTTATTTATTTAATTTTAGTTTGTACTTATACGCTAAATTCAAAAAGAGAAAGTTCCTACTTACTGAGTTTTATACTCACTCCCATCATGTTCTAACCTTTACAGATATTACATTGATGAGTATGAGGATGAGTTTGAGAGGAGGACCGTTGCAAAAAAGTTATTAGCTGAAGTTTTGTTATTATTAGAGTCTTTAATTCAAGTTATCTCATTATTGTATTGGCTTAGTTTGGGTTTATAAAATAATGTACTTGATGAAGATAGACAGATTTATTTTGTGTGTTATTAAGATAATGATTGGATACAGTTAGATGATTTAGTTTTTTTTTTTTTATATTATTGATATTAATACTACTAGATCATTTTACTTTTATAAGAAGGAAAAGGACAAAGATTTTATGTTATATTTTTATTAATTGAATGTACGAGGCTTTTCATCTTCGAGGAATTAAAGGATGTTGTCGTGTTATGTCTTGGATTTTGAGTTTTAGTCCATGAACTAGACTCGGATTCGGGGCATGACAGCGCTATTGCTTCCCTCTTCTTCTTCTTCTTGCCTTATGCTCCGGCTAAGTGGGAGCTTAGCTTCTCTTTTGATCGGAGATCCTTTTTCTTTTTCTTTATTTTACTCGCTTTTTATTTCTTGTTTTTGTGTATATTTCTTCTATTTTTTATTTTTTTTTTGGTCATTTTTTTTACCCTTTAAATGGAAGAATCTTACTTAATCTTTAGAGATAAAGTCTTTTTCCTTTTTTCTATTTTAGAAGAATTTATCTTTAAATGCAATTCATATGTAGGCCCTCTACTCGATCTTTATCTCTTTTTTTAGTTCCTCTGAGATTTTTTATGTGTTCAGGATCGCTTAGGTTGTTGTTGAAGGTGAGGATGAAGTCAAGCTCTCCTTGAAGATGATGGTTGTAATCGATAATAGGAATGCTAAAGAAATAGTTAGGATTGTTTTGTTATTGTTTTACGTGTTGTTTGTATTTTGTATTTTATTTGACTCACCTAAATTTTTTAGGTCAAATATTTTGTCTTCCACTTTTTTTAGACTTGTTACCATAAATGATGTTCATTCATTCATGTGTAATATTTTTCTTTATTAATGAAATTTTACTTTAGGAAAAAAAAAAAAATTGATTTTTCCCCGTTTCTAAGACACACACACACATTTATACATATACAAGAAAACACAGCCACAAGCATCCATACACATCCTCTCCAGCACCTCCTGCCACATCCAAGAGGCAAATAAGGAAAGGCCCGTTGGCTGCTCTTCAACAAGAGAAAGAGGAGAGGTGGGTTCGGTCGTTTGGGCCGCCGAGGGTAGAGATGATCAGTGGTTCTGACTAGGGATGGCAACGGGGACTCCTTCCCCCATTCCCATCCCCGGTTCTCACATATATTCCCCATCCCCGTCCCCATCCCCTTCCCTTACGGGAAATTTTTTTTTCATGCTATCTCCGCCCCGTTGGGGATCGGGGATCCTCACGGGGAATTTTCACCACTTATTTTTGTATTATTAAATAATTATAGTATTTATTAAATAATTATTATAATTTATTTTAAAAATTTTAAAAATTCCTACTATAATTTTGTTTTTATATAAGTATATAATTAAAAATATTATATATATATATATATATTTTGCGGGGACGGGGATGGGGGCAAGGTTGGGGATTAATGATGAATACCATCCTCGCCTCCATCCCCTATTTTTTGTTTCGGAGAATCACCGTCCCCATCCCCGAACTCGGTCAAAGCGGGATTCCCCGATCAAAACGGGGTCGGTATACGAGTTCCCCATCGGATATGGTTTTAATTGCCATCCCTAGTTCCGACACCGTAAATGAAGGAGAGAACTTCTGTTTGGTTCACGTTCAATAGAGTTTGTTTTTAGAACTCATGTTGATTTTTTTCCCCCCTTTTAAATTGAAAACATAATGATAATAATTAGCTTTAGGATCCAGTTAGATTTTTTTTTTTTTTTAATAAAAATTTTATTTAAAATTTTAGTGAAAAAATTAAAATAATTATATATTTTAAAACAAAATTAAAATATAATTGGTGCACTTTAAAATTTACATCTTTAAATAATTTTTTTTTTTTTTTTTTTTAAAAATTGTCTTCTTTTTGAAGTCCAAATACGGCAAATTGGCATAAACATAATGATAATAATTAGCTTTAGGATCCAGTTAGATTTTCTTTTAATAAAAATTTTATTTAAAATTTTAGTGAAAAAATGAAAGTAATTATATATTTTAAAACAAAATTAAAATATAATTAGTGCACTTTAAAATTTACATCTTTAAATTTTTTTTTTTTTTAAAAAAAATTGTCTTCTTTTTGAGGTCTAAATACTGTAAATTGGCATAAATAATCTCCAAACTATAGTCAGTTGATGACATTGGTCCTTGAATTAATTTTTTTTTTGACATTGGTCCCTGAAATGTATTGAATTGTGTGACATTGGTCCTTTTGGTTAAATTTTTCTGTTAAGAAGAAGACCGTTTTCTTTTTTTTTTTTTTTTTTCAATTTTTCAAGTAAAAAGACCAAAATACTCCTCGGCAATTTTTAAAAAAAAAAAAAAAAAAATTAAACAGTAACTTAACAGAAAAATTTAACAAAAAAAACTAATATCACATAATTCAATATAGTTTAGGGACCAATATTACCAAATAACCATAATTTAGGGACTATTTATGCCAATTTGCCGTCCAAATACATCCTTAAACACTATCTAACACCAATCAATGTATTTTCTCGTACATTTACTGGCCATAGTCGTGGGGGCACTGTCCGCTTTGTCAATAATAGCTACTAGTATAACGTGCGGACCACGTAATTAGTAAGTGAACTTCTTCTTCTTATATACTTGCTTGGACTAGTCATATATTTTGTTACTCCTACCTAGCAAACTACATGCCAGCCGTCCTAATTTTCAAATTTAATCTTTTTTTTTTTTTCTTTAAACTTCTTAAACAATCATTGTAAAAAATAATTAAATATGAATATGAGTGAAGTTAGGCTACTAACAATGAGGACAAGAATCTGTGCAAATTATATGTGTATATATATATATATATATGCTTTTTACAATATTCAGGTCTTTCATAATGTTGCCCACAAATAGAATCTTTAGTATCCTACTTACCCCCCACCCCCACAAAAAAAAAAAAAAAGAAATGGAATCTTTAGTATCTTATGGGCTTTTATAATTTTTTTCGCCCTTTTAAATTAAAAACATAATGATAATAATTAGCTTTAGGATCCAGTTATATATTTTTTTTAATAAAAAATTTATTTAAAATTTTAGTGAAAAAATTAAAAAAATTATATATTTTAAAACAAAATTAAAATATAATTAGTGCACTTTAAAATTTACATCTTTAAATAATTTTTAAAAAAAATTGTCTTCTTTCTGAAGTCCAAATACGGCACATTGGCATAAATAATCACCAAACTATAGTCATTTGATGACATTGGTCCTTGAATTAATTTTTTTTTTGACATTGGTCCCTAAAGTATGTTGAATTTGTGACATTAGTCCTTTTAGTTAAATTTTTCTATTAAGAAAAAGACCATTTTCTTTCTTTTTTAATTTTTTAAGTAAAAAGACCAAAATACTCCTAGTCAATTTTTTTTTTAAAAAAAAAAATTACACAGTAACAAAATAGAAAAATTTAACCAAAAGGACCAATGTCACATAATTCAACATAGTTTAGGGACCAATGTCACAAAAAAAAAATTAATTTATGGACTAATGTCACACAATTCAACATAATTCAGAGACCAATGTCACAAAAAAATTAATTTAGGAACCAATATCACCAAATAACGATAATTTGGGAACTATTTATGCCAATTTGCCGTCCAAATACACATGTGGACAATGATTTTTCGTCTGCAAAATTAAAATTAGAAATCATGCAAATTAAAATCAATGTAATAAAATATATTTCATTAATTTATGAATATGGGTTACAATCTCCTATTTGATCCGCTGAATCTCTCTGTCAATGGATTTGAAGGCCTTTGGGCTTAATCTCAATTCGTTAACACAATATCAATTTGGATTTGATCCATTTCAAGAAGCTTTGGACTTAATCTTGATATGGATCTGATATGACTCTAAGGGCCTTTGAGGTTTGATCTTGGAAAAAATTTGGACTTGGAAGGAGAAGAATCTGATATGACAGAGCTTCTCTATCTCAAGAGTTGTCTTGTTTGAAACTCTCTTCCTCTTCTATTTATGAAGGAATGGGAGAGACTCTTGTAGTCATGTGGTGCCTTTTGATTGGCCGAGACACTCCTTCAATTCTGATTGGTTGGTCTTTCTCATATCGCCACGCGTCAACATATCGTTCGTCGCAGTAAAAGAATAATAATTTGTAATATGTAATTAGGTAAAATTTTATCTACTACTTAATTATCTTAAATTACTTTTACAAATTTTTATTGTCTACAACACCCTTAAACACTATCTAACCCCAAGCAATCAATTTCATATCTTTCAAAATGTTGCCCACAAATAGAATATTTAGTATCCTACTTACCCCCCAAAAAATGGAATCTTTAGTATCTTATGTGCTTTTATAAATTTTTTTCCCCCTTTTAAATTGAAAACATAATGATAATAATTAGCTTTAGGATCCAGTTAGAAATTTTTTTTTTTTTTAATAAAAAATTTATTTAAAATTTGAGTGAAAAATTTAAAATAATTATATATTTTTTAAAAAAATTAAAATATAATTAGTGCACTTTAAAATTTACATCTTTAAATATTTTTTTTTTTTAAAAAAAAATCCCCTTCTTTTGGAGATCTAAATATGGCAAATTGGCATAAATAATCACCAAACTATAGTCATTTGATGACATTGGTCCTTGAATTAATTTTTTTTTGTGACATTGGTCCCTGAACTATGTTGAATTGTGTGACATTAGTCTTTTTGGTTAAATTTTTCTATTAAGAAGAAGACTGTTTTCTTTCTTTCTTTCTTTCTTTCTTTTTTAATTTTTCAAGTAAAAAGACCAAAATACTCCTAGGTATTTTTTTTTTAAAAACTTAAATAGTAACTTAACAGAAAAATTTAACCAAAGGACCAATGTCACATAATTCAACATAGTTTAGGGAACAATATCACTAAAAAATTAATTTATGGACTAATGTCACACAATTCAACATAGTTCAGAGACCAGTGTCACAAAAAAATTAATTTATGGACCAATATCACCAAATAACCATAATTTAGGGATTATTTATGCCAATTTGCCGTCCAAATACACCCTTAAACACTATCTAACACCAATCATTCAATTTCATATCTTTCAAAATGTTGCCCACAAATAGAATCTTTAGTATCCTACTTACCCCTCAAAAAATGGAATCTTTAGTATCTTATGTGCTTTTATAATTTTTTTTCCCCCCTTTTAAATTGAAAGCATAATGATAATAATTAGCTTTAGGATCCAGTTAGAATTTTTTTTTAATAAAAAATTTATTTAAAATTTTAGTGAAAAAAATTAAAATAATTATATATTTTTTAAAAAAAATTAAAATATACTTAGTGCACTTTAAAATTTACATCTTTAATTTTTTTTTTTTTTTTTTTAAAATCGTCTTATTTTTGAGGTCTAAATACTGCAAATTGGCATAAATAATCACCAAACTATAGTCATTTGATGACATTGGTCCTTGAATTAATTTTTTTTGTGACATTGGTCTCTAAATTATATTGAATTGTGTGACATTGGTTCTTTTGGTTAAATTTTTCTGTTAAGAAGAAGGTCGTTTTTTTTCTTTCTTTTTTTTTTAATTTTTCAAGTAAAAAGACCAAAATACTCCTAGTCTTTTTTTTAAAAAAAAACTTAAACTGTAACTTAACAGAAAAATTTAACCAAAGGACCAATGTCACATAATTCAACATAGTTTAGGGACCAATGTCACCAAAAAATTAATTTATGAATAATGTCACACAATTCAACATAGTTTAGAGACCAGTGTCACAAAAAAATTAATTTAGGGACCAATATCACCAAATAACCATAATTTGGGGACTATTTATGCCAATTTGCCGTCCAAATACACCCTTAAACACTACCTAACACCAATCAATCAATTTCATATCTTTCAAAATGTTGCCCACAAATAGAATCTTTAGTATCCTACTTACCCCCAAAAAATTGAATCTTTAGTATCTTATGTGCTTTTATAACTCTGCAAGTATCCTCTCAAGCCGTCCGCACCCAAGAGGTTATTAACTTTTTAGGAAAATTGGCCGGTTTAGTCATCTAATTATTTTCATTAATTAACATAAGTCCACAATTTTTTTTTTTTTTTAACTTGTTAAGTCCTACATCTTTTTACGAGCAGCTTGTTAAGTCCTTTCGGCCAAAAATTTGAATTTTTCGGCTAAAATTCATCACGTGCCAAGCACGTGATAATTTTTTTAGGGCAAAATCATCCTCTTGAGTATTATAAAGCTGTGAACTTAGACTAACTGTAGAGTCTTATAAAGCTGTTTTTTTCGTATAAAAAGGACGATTTTGCAATTTATCTAAGTTTACAGCTTTATAATACTCAAGAAGATGATTTCGTCCTTAAAAAATCATCACAAGTCCATCACGTGATGAATTTTTGCCAGAAAATTTAAATTTTTGGTCAGAAGGACTTAATAGGCTGCTCGTAAAAAGATATTGGACTTAACAGGTTAAAAAAAAAAAAAAAAATTATGGACTTATGTTAATTAATGAAAATAGTTAGAGGGCTAAACCGGCCAATTTTTCAACTTTTTATCAACGCTTATAAATCATGTGTAAGTGAGTATTCGTAAGATACCGATAAACTGTTTATCTAAGTGAAAGAAATTTGATTTTCTTTGAGTAAATCTCGAGTTTGAATTTTGTATATGAAGAAATAAGAGTTAGAGAAAATCCACTCTTAAAAAGAGATTTGATATGGTTTGATTGTAAATTAGTTAGAGTCCAAATTATTTACCGAATACCGAGAGGTTATAAAAAAATAAAATTATAAGATAATATGCAGGATTTTGAAAAATTAGTCAATTTAGTCCATATTTTTAAAATTTTTTATCATTTTGTCCCTTTTAATTATATTTTGACTAACTTTTTTTATCAAGTTAATACTTATTATAATTTGATTAGATAAGTTAAAAATTATTTAAAAAAAAAAAAAGATTATGTCTCATTGTAAAATTTTAACTTTATCAAAAAAGTTAACCAAAATATATGATAAACATAATCAAAATAGTCGCTAGAAAAATAATATAGAAACCAAAAAAAACCAAAATAGTATCCAATAAAATATTATTTAAGACATCAATAAAATCAAGCTTTTAACGTATTCATAATTTCTCAAATTATAAATAAAATTGTTATTGAGTTATATCTTCCTGACATTTATTTTCTAGTCAATATAAATTATAATGAAAAAAATAATTAAAATATTTTTAATTTTGAAATGATGAGCAAAATATATTTTAAACGTCTTTATGAATTAGACTTTAAGTTGATCGGAGTAGTGATGCCGTAAATATATACACACATATATATACATACATATATATATATAATGTAAGACTATTTAGGAAACAAGGTGACCAAGGCAATTTATATATATATATATATAGATTAGAGATTTGCTTACAAGACACAATGGCTTGCTAATTTTCTTTGTCTAACCATGGTTAATGAAGGTTTGATTTTTCCATTCCTGACACACACACCACACATATTATATATATACATACAAGAAAACACAGCCATAAGCATCCATACGTACACATCCCCGCCACCACCACCGCCGACACATCCAATAGACGACAAATAAGAGAAAGGATCGTTGGCTGCTCTTCAACCGAGAGAAAGAGAGAGGTAGGCTCGGTCGTCGGTCGATCGGGCCGCCGAGGGTAGAGATGATCAGTGGTTCCGACGCTGTAAATATTAATGAAGGAGAGAACTTCTGTTCGGTTCAAATTCAACAGAGTTCCGCCACCACTGATCAGAAGTCGGAGAAGGAACAACTCGACGCCGGAGCTCTCTTCGTTCTCAAATCCAAAGGCATGTTCACACACCTATTATTACTTCCTTCTTTTTTTTTTCTCTCTTGTTCTTTTCAGCCCCCTCGTAATTAGTTGTTTTACATCAATATTATTTATATTATATAAAATTATTTATTGAGTTTATTATTTTAATTTGTTTAATAAAACGATCAAAATTAAATTATAGAAATATTAAAAAATAAATGAAAAAATAAATGGGTGAATTATATATATATATATAGATTGGTAGGTAGATATAGTTGAAATTTTCTGCTCACAAATTTGACATCCATCAAGATAGATTCGCCACCCACGTCTCTTTTTCCACTTTGGGAGTTGGGACAATTGGCAGTACTAAGAACAGTAACCATGATTACGATAATACTGCCTTTTTCTAGGATTGGTTGGACTTTATACAATATAAATGGATAGCAATCTCTTAAAAAAAAAAAAAAAATTCTTATCACTTTTTTTTTTTTTTTTTTTTGGTAATTAAAAATTCTTATCACTTGAACGAAGGAAATGTTGGTATAAATAAAATTGTTTATGGAAAATTCGCCTATTTAGTCATTGAAGTATTGTGTTCACTTGTTAGGTTTTTATCTTTTTTTTTCTTACCGATTAGATTCTTATAGGTTTTACGGGTAACCAGTTCGATCCTTTTGACCAATAATTTAATTTCTAAACATTACTTTCAAAGCATCTCCACCGTTAGTCTTCTTAAAATTATTGTGTGTCTTACACAATATTTATGTTCATATCTAGGCAACTATTATTGTCTGAATTATTGGTCGAAATGACTTAATTGGTGACCTGTAAAAACTATAAAGACTTAATAAGTAAAAAAAATAGATAAAGATCTAATTGACAAAAAATCATAACTTCAAAGACTAAATAAACAAATTTTTCATTGTTTATTAGTCTGAGAATATGAA
>JAXGGT010057673.1:0-10015 GCA_035583425.1 Marsdenia floribunda
TTTTTGGTCATAAGGACCAAACATACAAAATTATGTAATGTTTAGGACAAAAAATATTGAAAAAAAATGTTTGGGACCAAAGTTACCAAAAGGTCAAATGTTTGGGACTAAACTTGCCAATCTTCCTTTCAAAAAAAAAAAAAAAGGGGTGCAGTTATAATAAACATTAAAGTCCTCATATATGAAATGTAATATATTTGTGCATAAGAAAGTACCAAGTAATGCAATGGAATTATTATTATATATAGAGTAAACTTTTGTTATTTTAGTTTTTATATTATTATTATGGAAAATTCGTCCATTTAGTCCTTGAAGTAGTGATTTGCAATTAGGTGCTTATATATTTTTTTACCTATTAGGTCCTCATAGTTTTTACCGGTCACCAAGTAAGTTCTTTCGGCCAATAATTTAGGCAAAGCTCCAGTTGGTCAAAATTAGTTAGCTGTAAAATTGACTTTTTACTGAAAATTCCCACCCACCCACCCCCCAACCCCAATTTCTCCTCCAACGGCTAAAAGGGATTCAGTGAAAATGAAACTCCATTTTTGCGCATTGTTCTTCAAAATTGTGGCAGCAACAACTAAAAGGGAGGATGAGATTTTGATTTTATCTCTTTTCTGTGAACAAAATTCACTTTTTTGTTCTTCTCCACAAAAAGAAAGAAGCTTGAAGGAGTAAATTAAAGGTGGGCATTGCAGTCCATTTGTTGAAAAAAAAAAAAAAACAGTAAGGATGGGTAGAAGATTAAGAATGAGGAGACATAATTCTTCCGATATGCTTGACTCATAGATGTTAGAAAATTATTTTGAGTCAGTTGTTGTTCTTTGTGCTCGTAATTTTTTTTTTTTCAGTGTTTTTCTTCTCCTACTTGTAACTTCTTTTTTTTTTTTTTCTTTTAAATCCTTTATATTTTCGAATGATATTGGACAAAATATCTAAGGATAAGAAAGCCAAGTGCGGATACCTTAATTCTCTGTGGTTTTCATTATTCATTGATAAAAAAAACCAAAGGGTGTTGAAATGGATGGAAAAGAAGAAGAATATTTTGTAGCAAAATTATGTTCTAATTCCCATTGTTATCTAGTAAGTGTATTATACTCTATGTTAAATTACTTAAATTACAAAGATCTGGATAAATTGTTAAAGTCAAAAATTGTATTAACTGATATTAGAATTTGCAGGGGTCATTGGAATTTGTTGATACTGTGCAATTTTGGGGATGAAGTAGCAGTAATGCTAAACTAGCCATGTTACTTTTAGATTCTCTACAAGTTATAGTAGGTCACAATTATGAAAAAGAGATTAGAAAGATTAATATCCTATACTAAAGAAGTTTATGATTATTATACATAGGTTTGTATTGGTTGTAGTGAAGGTTGCAAAATGAAATTATGATGAAACAAGTATTGGCTAGACTCCAATGTTAATGCCTAAGGTACATGACTGGTTTGCAGCTATGTCAATGTTTATATGTTTTTTTGAATGTAAAACGACAAATTGATTAAGTATAAATGTATGTTATTATGCTGAATTTGTAAATATTTTTTGCATGAAGGTGCCACAACAATAAGGGGGTTGAATGTGCTGTATGTGCTTCTATTTGCAAAATTATTTATAGAGAATGCCCTGGATCAATTTGATAATTATAATGGATATCCTTACTTTGTAAGCAATATCTATCTATTTGCCCACTTAGTATTGATATATAGTTTGCTGGATATGTATGCTATTATTAAGAAAATTAGAAAATTTACATAGTTTTATTTGTATTATTGTAGATGATGGAAGATTAGTTTAGTAGTAATGAATATATAAATGTCAAAAAAGGTTTAATTGGAGTAGACATGAGTGTTAATAATGGGGATAAAAATTTAGAAATGGACACTGATATTAAAGATATAGAATTCCAAAATGTTCAAATGTCACAAGTAGAAGTACAAGAGGAAGAAAAGTCCAAGAACAAGAGGAACAGACAGTAGAAGGTGACAGTACTAAAATAGAAGTGGACAATTTGAAAGCTGATGATAAACAGTCAAGCTCATGGGATAAATGGAATAATTCTGATTATAGTGGGAGTGAACATAAGGATATTGATTAGCATGTAGAAGGACGACTAAGAGGATTTGAAGAGTCAGTAGCTAATGACGCAATGAAACAACTTAAGATATCAACATCAATCATCCACGAGGAAGGAAAAAAAAGAGTAGGTTGTAGATGTGGAAGAAAATCAGGAGGAAAAAATGCATGCATTTGTGTAAATAAAGCAGGAAACAAGAAGAAAATAAAGTGCATGTTGTGGAAGTAGAAAAGAATCATGAACAAAAAATAGGCAGTGGAAGAAAATTAGGAAGAAAAATAGCAGTAGCAAAAAAAAAAAAAAAAAACAGGTAGTGGAAGGAAAAAATGAACAAGAAGAACATGTTCAAGCTGTTCAAACTGGTAAGAAAAGGGGGGGTATTAGAGGAAGGCTTAATCAGTACATGTCAAAGTGTCAATTCATGCCAGTTGAAGTGGAATCAGCACAAAGAGAAGCAAATCCAAGAACAGAAAATCAAAGAGCTACAAGAATAGAAAGTGAGGACGAGGACAATGATAACAATTTTTTTAAATCCATGGGCAATGATGAATATTATGATATGGAAGAAGTTGGTATTACTATTAATAATCAAGGGACATGCCAAATCCTCATTTTGACATTGAAATGTTATTCAGTACCAAAAAGGATTTCAAGGCAGCAATCCTCAATCATGGCATTAATGCACATAAAATCAGAGAGACTACATGTTTTCAAGTTAGGAGCTTGTAGTATAGACACACATTTTCTAGATCCCTAACTTATAAACTTGTGAGTTCTAGATACTTGTCTACTAAATACATTGAAGACTTTAGATCAGAAAATGGAATCAAGGCAAGGGAATTCCAAGAGAATGTTCACAAAGAATTAAATGTGAACATAAGTGCAAATATGGTGTACAAATCAAAACAAGAAGCAAAGGTCGTGATAGAGGGAAAATATTCTAAGCAATATAGATTCATTTGGAATTAAATGGAGGAATTGATGAGTAATCCAGGTGCAACAATGTACATGGACACTATTGAAGATGAAGACACTAGAAAATAAGTTTTCAAAAGGATTTATGAATCAATTGTTGCTTTAAGAGAGGCGTTTAAAGCCGGATGTAGGAAGATGATTGTTCTTAATGGTACATTTCTAAAAGGACCACATCAAGGGGTTCTTTTAATAGTAGTGGCATTGGATCCAAATAGTGGAATTTACCCATTGATATTTGCAGTTGTGGAGTTTAAAAATAAGGCAAGTTGGAAGTGGTTTTTGGAAGGATTAATGCAAGATCTAGACATTCAAAATGAAGAAAAGTGGTCATTTATTTCTGATAGACAAAAGGATTAGTAACATGTTTAGCAGAATTACTCCCTAGAACTGAGCATAAGCATTGTGTAAGACACTTACACAATAATTTCAAGAAGTCTAATAGTGGAGATGCTTTGAAAGAAATGTTTTCGAGGTGTGCAAAGTCAACATATCCCAACCAGTTTGAAAATGAAATGTTAAGTTTGAAAGAGTTTGATGAAAAAGCCTATGATTGGCTATGCAAGAATACAAATCCAAGGTCATGGTGTGGGCATTTTTCAGTGAGGAGGTTAAGTGTGATATCTTGCTGAATAATCATAGTGAATCATTCAAAAGAACATTCTTTCAGCAAGATCAAAACCAATTTTAGATATATTAGAAAGAATAAGAGTATACCTTATGTTGAGATGTCAATCAAAGAGACAGTGGATCACAAATCAAAAGGGAAGAATTTGTCCAAGAATAGCCAATAAGTTGGAATATTTAATTTAAGAGTTTTCAAATTGCTTTACATCATATGCTGGAGGGAATAAATTTCAGGTAAGGGAAGTTGAAATGGAGCAATTTGCAATGGACACAGGTTCGAGGACATGCATGTGTAGAAGGCGGCTGATAACCGGTATCACTTGCACACATGGGATAGTTGCATTAGGGTTAAAGGGTGAGGATCCTCATAATTATGTTGATCATGTTATAGTATTGATAGTTACAAGAAAGACTATGCCCCCATAATCTGTTGAACATATGGCCTAAATCTGATAGGGAACCAGTCTAGACTCATAAACATATAACGCTTCCTGGGAGGCCCAAACTAAAAAGAAAACTTGAGGAGGGTGAGAGTAGAACAAAAGTTAGTGCTTTTGGGGTACAAAAATTATCAAGGTTTGGGTTTAATGTTGGTAGGTGTATCATCTGCAAAAAAAAAAAATAGTTCACAATGTCAGAAAATGTCCTCAACTTCTAGAAAGTTCAGCCTCACTAATTGATCCAAATCATGGCCACAATGTTAACAAATGCAGCCTATGTAGTGGTCTTGGCCATAACAAAAAAAACCTGTCTGCATACCAACATAGCCGAACAATAGAATTCTCAAGCCCAAAGTGACCAACAGGAGTCCCAGCCCCAACAGTCCCAAGAAAGCCTGACTATTATTTTCTATGCAAATGACAAAAATGCCTTTTCAACTCAGCAGTTTGCATGGTGTTCAAAACCTCCAATTCCACAGCCAAAGGTAAATCAATATTGTTATTTCTTTATCAATATGTTTTTAGTTAGAATTTACTAAATTTTATTTAAATTTTGGTGCTTCAATTGTAAACAGGGACCAAACAAACAAAGAAAAAATCAAGATGTAGTTGTTGTGGTTCAACTGAGCATAATAGGGAAAAATGCCAAGATCCTGCTTGCACCCTAAGAGCAGCAAAGGTCATATATTCAAAAAGGTAGATTAACTTAGTCATTCATAGGAATGATATGAAATGGAATATTTTTGTAACCGTGGATGAATATGTAGATGGATCATTTATATCCATGGATGGATATTTTAACATCATATATATATACATATATATATGTATATATATATATATATATATATTATTTTTTGTTCATATATTGGTTGCTATTACATATAAGGTCACTGCTATGCTAATTGCTGCTATTTTTGTTATAGTTCTTGGTCAAATTAGTGGTTTGTGTTCCTTTGTGTTGTTGATTTTGACTCATTATGGTCATTTATACTCCTAAGTGTGGAGGTTTTTGTCAATGTTGTTGTTTACGGTTGCTGAGTGTTGTTGCTTTCCAGTAATCTTGGCCACTGTTGCTGCTATTTTTTTTTTTTTTTTACTAATCTTGACTTGGACTTGGACATTGCTTTGTGATTTTGTTTTTCAGCATTTGTGGATTGAAGACACTGATTTTGGCCATTTTTTTTCTTCATTTTGGTCACTACTTGCTTACTTACAGTTATGGTCATTTTAGTATCATAATTATAAATTGGATTTGCACCAAATGAACTCTACATAATTGTCTCCAAAACTCATTTTCAACTAAACTGAAATTTTTCATTACAAAGGAAAGATACAATGAAATTGAAAATACCTATAGCAGTATACTACAATGTCCCCTCATAAATCACTTGTTTGCAAATAAATACAAACAAAATAAAACATATGAACATAGCAGTATTTAATTTGTACAATATATTTTTCTTCTTTTGCTTTCCATTTTCCTCTTCAATCTTTTGCAACTTTCTTAACATCCTAGGAATAACTATAGCTGATCTTTCACATATTTTTGGGTCATACCAAGTAAAAAATTACAGCCATCACCAACTATATTCAACAAAAGTTGTCCATATTTAGGGAAAAATTACAGTTAAAACAACCAAACTTACATCATATATAGGGCAACTCAAGAATCTTTTTCCCGGATTTAAATCTGTCCGAGAAGTCTTCAAATTTGATTTTATCGCAAAGAAGCTAACCTCATCTTTGCAGTTCAACATTGCCCACTTTCTTTCAATTCTTGAAGAACTTGAGCTCCCTTCGAACTTCTCCATCTTTAGTAGGGATAAAAGTTTTATGATGCCAACAAATTTAGGGGAACGAATTGTGGGGATCAATTTTTGGGGAACAAAATTTGGGGAAGTTTTGCTTCTGATTTTGATGAATATATATATAGAATATATGTATATATCAAATCCCTTTTAGCCGTTGGAGGGGAAATTGGGAGGAAATTTTCAATAAAAATCAATTTTACTCCTAACTAATTTTGACCAACGGGAACTTTGTCTGAATTATTGGTTGGAAGGACCTTATTGGTGGCCCGTAAAAACTGGACCTAATAGGTAGAAAAAATATATAAGGACCTATTTGACGAAAAACCACTACTTCGGGGACTAAATACGTGAATTTTCGTATTATTATTTAGATAAATGGGTAATGGGCGAATTTTCGTATTATTTAGAAAAATGGGTTTCTTTTTTTTGAACAATTAAATTTAATTCTATTTTTAAATTCGACAATACATGTCAAGCACGTATATATCCAATAAAACTCATTTTTGTCATATACAATATCAGTAATTAATTAAAAAGTTAATATACCCTCATTTCTTCCAATAAAAATATCTCAAAAGAAAAAATAACCCAGAATAGAATAAATTGAAAACTTAGATGAGATTAAAAGAAATGAGAGCTTCATTACAATGTGAACAAGTTAATTGGATTATAAACCATAAAAATATCTTTTATTGGATATTCACATGCTTGACACGATGGTTAAAAATTATACAAATTTTGCTGCAAGGACTCTTTATCTTATTAGAAATAGAATGATATCTAATTATTAAAAAATAAAAATAATGATTTATTTGTCCAAATAATAATAAAAAAAAAAAAAATTCAATATATATATATATGAATATTATTTAAGATGTATTTAATATTATTATAATAATTGGTTTTCTCACTTTAAGAGATCCCACATATACCATTTTTAGAATATTTACTTACATTTGATAGACTTCTCAGAATTAACGCGTTGATACTTGATAGATACACTTCACATAAAATAAATTAGTTCTAACACTTTATTTTTTATTTAAATTTTTAAATGTATATGTTTCTTGACAAAATTATACATATCATTTAAAATAGTTCAAATTCGTCAAACCTTAAAAAAAAAGAGGGAAAAAATTATATGCCCTTTATATTATTATAATCTTATCGATAATGAATTACTTATTTAATAATTAACTATTGGAGGTTTTATTTAAAAAATTAGAATAGAATTTAGGTTAAGTTTAACTAAAATAGAAAAATAGAGAAGTAGTTCTATTGAATATTGACAGAGTAAACTGATTTTTATTCATGAAATGCAAGATTTCCAAACACACACACGCATATAGATATATTCATAATTAATATAAATATGGAACAAATTATTATGTCGATAAAATTTTCAGGCAGTACCACAGCACCAGCAGTGTGTGCAATACTGCAATTGATCATCCTCCTCTTGACCGGGATCACTTCTTGCACACCTTTCCTCTAACAGTCATTACTATAATGATCTTTGCCAATACATTCATTAAAAGGAGATTATTTTTAATCAAATATTATATATATATAGATGTATATCTTCCTTCTCAAAAGGAGTAATTATTCATTAAAAGAATATAATACATAAATAACGTGAACAATTTAAAAATAAATAAATAAATAAAATTGCAAGATTTAAATTAAATTAAGATTTACATTAAATAATAATTGAAAATTTTTATTTTTGTATAGGAATAAGATTTTATTATGAATTAATCCAAAAGTATCCATCGTTAATTATTGGTACTCCTTTTACTATTACTTTCTTATTTTTAATATGACCATTTAAAATCAATATGCATTGAATTCAAAATTAGAAAAATAAGGATGATCTAAAAAGAATTGAGTGACTAAAATCACATTATGTATAGTTTTTGGAATAAGGTAAACATTTTTTAATGTAATAACATGTTGTTGTTGATGATGTTCACCATTACCACCTCCCTTTATTAGCAAAACATCCGATAGCTCAATATATTGGTCTCCATTGAAGGGCAAACGAGTTTTTCTTATGGTAGACATAGGCTTACGGGTTGAGATAGGGCCAAAAGGAGTTGTAAAATGACAATGGAATGGGCATGGCGAAGGGTTTATAAGAAAACTTTTAGAGTTTACTGAGTGATTATATCCCACTGAATGAACTAACCAACCCTTATTACCTTCCATTTTCTCAACCATTTTGTGATCTTGTTCTTTTGTCGTCACGTACTCTGTATATATATACATATATATTTAGTGTAATAGTGTTACGAAGATTAATTTATTAATTTCTATATATATATATATATATTAATTCTAGGAACAATATAATTATAATTTGAATAGGAACATTAGATATACTTGCTGAGTAAACATTGATCAAGACTCAGTCTACAAAAGAGGGTACTAAGGAAACCGATGTTGGAGAACCTTTCAAGCGGAAAAGTTTGATCATGCGGTTGATTAATTAATAGTAAGTTATTAAATTTGGCCCCAAAAGATATATATATATATATATATCCTGCTATTTTCATTACAAATTTTACCGATTTTTTTTTTTTTTTCAACAATCTTAAATTTTCTAACTTAAATTTTTTTATTTATGTGACAAGAAGGCTTAGCTCAGTGGGCAGCAGTCTTAGATATGTTAAAGGCGAAAGTGCCTCAAAATTTCAAAAAAAAAAAAAAAAGAAAATTTATTGTTGTACGTAGTATAAAAAATATGGAAACTTTTATCACAAAATAGTAATTCCTAGAAATTATCAATTTTTATAAAAATTTTACTAATTTCTGTCTAATATTATACTAATATTAATTTTTTCATAGGATTCCTCATATATATATTATATATAAGATTCGAGAGATAGTTTCTAGGAATTTTTTTTTTTTCTTTCCTAATGGCATATTTATAAATTGTGTGAATATTTTTAATTTTTTATTATTTATCTAAATTCTTTTATTTTTTGTACTTATTTAAAAGTTTAAATCTACTTGACCTTTTAACTTTTTACCCTTTTTTTTAAGTCATTAATTTTTATCATCATTTTATGGATTCTTTTCATATTTTTTAATCTTCTTTAAAATTAGTTTTTCATTTTTTTTCACAGGATAACTCTTACTTATTTGTTTCTTTTCTTATTTTCTACATTTTTCATCCGTTATATTTTTTCATTTTTATTCTCCCATTTTTAAGTTTGAATAAAAATTTGCTTAAATTTTAAATAAGAGTTTTTTTTTCCTTGAGAACCAAAAATAAGAGTTATTGAGATGTATTTTTAATTTATTTTTAATATCAATATATAAAATATACATGATATTTTAAATAAGATAACAGTTTAATTAATTTTAACTTAATTAAATTCTCTTAATACACTTTATTTTTATTTTTAAAAAAGATATAAGTTTGGATAGTTTTATTAAATTTATATTAAAAACGATACAATATGAATTTAAATTAAAAATTTTCTTAAAAAATAAAGTTTTTTTTGCCTCTAATAAGATTTGAACTAATAATTTTTTTTCGTAGTCATAGAAAGCTCTAAATCACATCTTTCCTATCAAATTTTAAAAAATTTTATTAATTTAATTATTTAGATTTTTTTTTTTAAAAAAAAAAAATATTATACAAGTTCAATTAATATATGGAAGATTGGTATGTTTAGTCCCAAATATTTGAGGTTTTGGTAACTTTGGTTCCAAAATTTTTTTTTGAATATATTTAATCCTAAACATATGATAATTTAGTAACATTGGTCCTTTATGACCAAAATGACCTTCAGCATCAAAAGTCAATGATTGGAGTCCGTCGTTGACCAAACAACGGAGGGTAAAAATGTCCATTTACAAAAAAAAAAAACTGCACTTCCCTTCTCCGTTTCCCCCTCCCCGAAAACCATACCAACTTCACCATTGTTGCAAGAGAGAAAGCTTTTTCACTATTATTTACTGAGATTTTTGCAATGGATAAAGGAAAGAAGGAAAAAGATGAAAAAAATGCATCTTTAACTTAATTTTCTTTAAAAGTATAAATAGAATACAAAGAAAATACAATTTGTTTCCTATTT
>JAXGGT010057713.1:0-10012 GCA_035583425.1 Marsdenia floribunda
ATTTGAGGAAAAAAACTGACGATAAATATAAAGAAAGAGAGAAAGCAGAGAAAGAAAAGAGAAGCTGGAGAAGCACATAGATAGAAGGAAGATTGTAGTTCAAAGAATATACCGAAAGCATGTGTCACTGAGAACTTTTGACACGAAATATCTTCAACTCAATCTTATATATATAATATTTTTTTAAATTAGATTTTAAATATTTAATTTTTACTTATTAAATATCGTGTATATATATGTATATATATTTTAATTTTACTCTTTCAGAATACAACATAAATCTTGAGCTAAAAAAGGCCAGCCTAATCTAAAATATCATCTCTGAAAAATTTTCTTATAATACTAAAAGTATTTTATTTCCCCAAAATATCTTTTATAATCTAAAAGTCTTTCTTACTTTTTTTTATATCTAAGACTTTTCTTTTCTTTTTTTTTTTTTTTTTGGGACAACACTGATTTTTAAATATCTCTTACAATCTTTTTTTTTTTTTTTTTTTTTTAAAATAAATAAAGCCCTCGAAAAAAAAAAAAAAAAAGGAGATAGAAGTTAAACATTTTTCCATTTTTTTACGAAGTCTTTCATTTAATTATGGTGGTCTTGTAATGATTAAAATAACATTTATAGTCATTGTTAGTTTTTTTAAATTAATATTTATTATTATTTTTTCTGTCATAAACTTTATATAAAAAAAGACATATTAAACATTTTAAATTAAAAGACACATTAATTATAATATTATAATTTGAGGATAATTTGTTCAAATAAAACTAATTTGAAGGTAAAATTGTTTAAAACAAAAAATAAAAAATAAAACTGAGAGTTATAAAAGTTGAAATAAAATATAAAATTTCATATATGTTTATTAACGAGGTAAGCAGCAGCCATCATATCCACCAAGCTTTTCCTCTCATACAATCCCAAAGACCACCCTGGTTGACCAATAAAATATTGATATGTTTTAAAAATAGAGAATTTAAAATCTGCCACACTTAATTAGAAACTTCACATTCAGACATTATATTCCCTTTCAAGTCATCAGCAAATTCTAGAATTTGCCCAATTGTTTAGATATAGAATTATCCTCAATATAACTATCAAAAAAAAAAGAATTATCCTCAATATAATATAATAAACAAGTAGCAAACTATGAAAAGTGAGTCAATAGAGATATCTTGTAAGCAGTTCGTAGATGGACACATAAAATAGTATCGATTTGCTCCAAATTTTGTATGTTTATTCTCTAATATATATCTAACAAATTAAACGGTTAGATTAAAATTTTGAATTTTTTAAAATTAAAAAAAAATTATACATTTCATTATTAAAATTACAACCGTAAATACATAACATAAGAAATAATATTTCATTTACTTCAAATTTTGTAGATTGAGTTTTTATTATATCTAACAAATCTAACGATTAGATTAAAATTTTAATTTTTGCAAAATAAAAAATTACATATTTCGGTATTAAAATTACAAACGTAAGTATATGACAAATAGAATAATATCGAATTAATTCAAAATTTTTATTATATGAATAATTTATATCTATAATTATATCTAACGGTGGATTAGTTATTTAATTTATATAATATGATGTTTATTTATAATACATACAGACATATATATCGTAATATATATTAATGAAATACTATACTCGTATACATGAAATAATAAATTTTTTTCTATGATTACTACGAAGTTATATATAATAATAATTACAATATTTATGTGTTTCAAATGCATTTATATAGTGAAATATATTTTAAACTTTAAACTCTAAACCCTAAAATACCCTAAAACCTAATTAATTTTTTTTTTTAATAATAATAAAAAAAAACTAAAAACGATGGTTGTATCACAACAAAAACGGCATAAAGTTGCCCTTCTTTGTGTGAAAAATTTTCACATTTCCCCCTTTATTTTTCACATTACCGGCCCATTTGTTTACATTCTTGTTTACTTCCCCTTTGAAAACACCTTCAACATACTACCAAACACATACCCGGCTCCTCTCTCTCTCATCTCATATCAGGCACCTCTGCCCTCTGCCTCCGCCAAATCCCTTTTTGTCGGGTTGATTTCCAAGCTTTGATTTGGATTTGCCCTTTTTGCTTTTAGCGGAATCAATTGCCCCACAATTTAGAGAGAACAGAGTATACTGAGGTTTTTGATTTTTGTTCAAATATCAAGAAGAGGACGCGGTGGATTTGTTGGCGAAGGTAGAGGTCAGTAGTACTCAAATGTTGGTCGTGGTGGTGGCCGTGGGGGTGGTAGTTAAATCTCTTGCATTCATCGGTATTGAAAAAAAACTTCTTTTCATACGCTTTCTAACCATATTCGTAAAATATGACGACACCCAAATAGAATAACTAAGTGTTTCAACTTATTAAAAAGATAAAAGACTAATAAATTGTAACATAAGTCCCTCAAGTTTTTAAACTATTTATTAAGATCTCCAAAACTTATAAATTATTTATTTATAATTCTCCAAATTTAAGTCACAGGCACTGCAGGTTGAGCAGTTGAAGCCTTACTTATTCAGTTTATTTTATATGATTCCTACCCGTAACGGGGTTAAAATCCTTACTTTTTTCCTTCCAGTGTCAGCAACATACTTTACTCCGGGGATAGTCAAATACACGAAGCTGTGCATTGCATAAAGAGGTAGCAACCGTAGGAGCATCGGTTGCCTTCATTTTCTCCATCAACTGAAAGGACACTGGATCATGAGTAGTTCTTTTCCAAATATTTACAAAGAGTCAAAAGCTACTTTTAACGATTCTAATAGTTTCTTCCATAATATTTACAAGGTTATCATCGGAGTCTAAAACCTCGTCCTCACGGAAATCATATCATTTTCCAAATCATCAAAGAAATCTGAATCACTCTCAAACAGATCTTCATGCTCATCATATGCACTTAAATGACCAATTACGTACCTCATTGCTAGATCTCAAATGCCTCATTAATGTTGGGAAGTATTCTCTCCGGAGATTGATGTTAACTCATCACATCCTCTAGAAACCTCATTTGTTCTATGTCTAGATGTTTTACCTAGTTTCCGACCACTTCCCTCTGCCCACTAGGCAACTTCTTGTGAATTGGCAATACCTTTCTATGAGCTAGGCCAATAGAGTCTACAAGTTCAGTTCTCTTTTGATAGTGTATTGTAACTGGATATTGTCTCGTTGGGACTTCTATTACCGGTGGAGGGACTTGAAAAATTCTTCTATCGGAGATTAAGTCTTCAACTTGTAAAGTTGCATCATCAAATTAAACAAGTTTTAGCGGGTATATCCTATCATAGCATAATCATATCCTATCTTCAGTTTGATGTTTTCTCCCAGAAGAACTTTCTTTTGTTGGGAAACCTATTTTAGAAAGGAACATGCAACCAAAAGAGTGAATCATTAAAAGAATGAAACAGGGGGACAAAATGATGAAACGGTTCAAAAATTGGACTTCTAATTTAGCCTAAGACATCAGACATAATGTAATAGAAACAAACATATGTTATCCAAGTACTTCCAACAGTTACCTGGCGTAATCGTCTTACAACACGAGAAAGCATTCTGGTTAATATATCAATGTTTAAACTTCTTTCATGAGCCTCATCCAAGATTATGATTGAATAATGCTTTAACAAAAGTCGCCCTGCAATAGGAAAATTTTAACATGGATCAGTCATTCAACGTGAAAGGGAGAAAAATATGTAGAAGCAAAGCTGTAAGTGGCCGGTGCAACATTCCAAGCCATGTCACATAATGATGGAATGTTATACCAGAAGATGTAGAGAATAACAAGAGAGGAAAAGGAAAAGGTGTCAAAAGATGGAAGGAAGGGTAGATAACATGCAAAAATGCAAGTTAAAGGTCAAAATTTGATGGATACTCAATAGAGCTTCATATTCTGTTCAGATGAAGTATATACAGCTTGATTTCCAAGGGCATTGATAATGTCAGTACCAAATGGAGCAGGCACTATTATGTGAGTGAGTATCGGCTAACAGAGGTAAGCACCGAAATTAAAGTTTTATGATACTTCCAATTAAAGCTAAGCATTCTTATTCCCATGGAAAATCGACAATTTAGAACAATACATCTCTTATACAAACAAATCAAGAAAGCTACAAGAGACTTGAGAGCAATTAGAAAAACAACCTAGGATATACGGGCAAGTTAATTGCTAAATCTGTAGTTCTCCTCCTAATTATACCATCATGTTAACGGTCTCACTACTCTTAATCCTCGTTTCTAAACCGCACCCCCCAAAAAAGGTTGCCACTACTAATAATTTGTCTCACATCATAGCCCACATCACAAGTACTCCGATCCAAAATTATTATGAATATTTTTAAAAATTAATTTGGTTAATCTCATATATTAACATTTTTGTTTTTATTTTTATATCAAAAGAGGTGGCATGGGAAGAAAATAAAATTATTAATGAATTATTGGTTTGAATATATAGTGTTATTAGAGTTATTATACATACTTTATATATATATATATATATTAAATTTAATATAATCATTTAATATAATATTATTTTTAATATTAATAAAACTCATTTTTCATATTAAAATATAATTATTTATTAACATCAACCAACTTAAAGAATGAACAAAAAAATACTAGTATAATATCTTTATTGAATAAACGACAATATCTTAATACATATTTTTAAATATACTTAAAATATCTAAATATATAAATAAAATATAATTAAATTTAAAATTTTTCATATTATCTTAAAAATAATTCGTATATTTATTCCTTATCTATATAAAATTAAACAGAAAAGTTTATTTTCATATAAAAAATATCAATAATGGACAATTTTTTTAAAAACATAATACAAAAAGCTCCAAAATTTCTAATCTAAAATCTCAAACTCTAAACCTTAAAAGATAAATTAAAATTCATAAACCCTACACTAAACACTAAGTCCTATACTCCAGGAAAATCTTATTATACAAGACCTAATCAAGGTCATTTTGTGCAGCAAGCCAATCAAAATATTTCACCTAACTTTTTTTTACTATGTAAAAGTTTAACTCAATAAAAATAATTTTTAATTATATTTTTAACTATGATTTTTTTTTTATATATATGTAAAAGAATAAAATACTTTTATTTTATGCATATATAAAAATAAAGTTTAAAATCTTATTTTTAAAATTTTAAAATTAAAAATTATTTTTATTAATTTAAATTTATATGTAAAAAAAGTTATATAAGAAATTTCTATTTTTTTTCAAATAAAACTTGTTGATTGATAATTTCTTATATTAAATACAATTAATATCTAAAAAAAGTTGTAATATATTTATGAATTATATTTTTTAGAAATAGTTTTGTTTAAACCTGTGAATTATTCATTAGCATAAATTATTAATTTAATTATATTGAATCATTTTTTAATTTTTTTGTAAGCTATGTAATACATGAAAGTTTTGAATTATCTTGCTATTATTGCATATATATATAAATGTATATAAATGTTGTAAAAGAAGAAATAAATTTTAAAAGTTATATTCTTAACAATATATATATATATTATATGACATTAATAAATATTTTGAATCTTCTAAAATGTCTAAAAAGAGATGGATTAAAACTTTTTAAAGAGTGTGCATATTAAAATCTTTTCCTTCATCCACACAGAGGTTAATTTTAATTCTTTACAAATTTATTATTTAATTATGAATTCTAGATCATCTTTTCATATAATTTTTTCTTTTTTTTGTCTTTTTCTTTCATTTTATTTTGACAAACAATAAATTTTCTATAAAATATTTTTCAAGACGTATTGGAACTATTTAAAAAAAAAAAAATGTAATATCTTAATCTCGAGATATTTTGTGCTTTAAGTTGGAAATTTTAAATAAGTATTCTTTATGTTATTTATCCATTTAAATATGAAATTTTAAATAAATATAGATATTTATATATGTTTTTCTTTCTTTCTTTTTTTTTTATTCTTGCTAATTGTATCACATTTTATTACATATTTATAAATAGTCAAACTGCATTTTATTGGTCAATTTGTTTAAAGTAATTTATAGAGTTTCTATTAAATATAGTTGTGATGAAGCTAAATTATTTAATAATCTTTATTTTTTATTATCATTTTTATTTTTTGTGTTTCAAGATAATTTTTTGGCCTTTTGAATTAAACTTTTTGAATTATATTTTATATTTCTATGTTTTGAATAATTTTTTTATTTATTGGATATATATTTTAATAAGACAAATAATACAATCTTCAACCATTGTTAATTTCACCACCAACCATCCCTTCCTTTTTTATCATTTAGAAAGAAAGTTATACTTAAAAAAAAAAAAAAAAAAAAAAAAGAACTCCTAAATTTTACCGATAATATGGAGATAATGTACAATAACATGGACAATTATTTCTATAAATCTCCATAATTGTTTACAATATAAGCATAGAATCTTACTTCCTCAATTATGCTAATGAAGAATCTTTATATAAGCATAATTGTATATTCTTTTCTTGAATATTTTTTAAGCTACAAATTATATTTATTGCTTATAGTTGAATTATTAAAATTATATTCTCTTAACCAACATCATAACTATAATGAACATGAGTTTAAAGATAGAAAGTTACACAAGTCATTTAAGTAAATCAAGCAAATTAAATTAATTTTTTTTAATTAATTTTTGATAATTTTATCTTTTTTAATATACACACACACATATATTATATATAATGTATTTGAAATCTCATGCCTTATCTTTCAAATAATTTGGAGAAGTTCTTTATTTTGGACAAATTTTTTTTTTTTTTTTGGATGACTTATTTTGTCGTCTGTCCTTATCTAAAGACAATGCATTTTCAATTTAGTCATATATTATTTTACATATATTTTTTTTTGGTAATCCAGTATCCTTATCAACTAATCCGAGAAGGATCTATGGGGGTATACCCCAAGATTACAACACATGGGTGAAATTCGGCACAAGACCGTTCTTGGTGAGAATCGAATCCAGGTCCTCCACTTGACAAGCTAGGAGACATTTAAGTAAGGGGAGCTACACCACTGGGCTACCACCTTATTCTCATTTTACATATATTTTAAATGTAATGTTTTTTATATTTACAACATATTTTATTTATTTATTCAATTATTTTGTCTTTAATTTATATATAGGGTATATATAATTTCAAAATAATCTTATATATACATTTAAAATTAATACTTTTATTAAATAACTAATAAAATTTTAAATTACATTAATAAATTATAAAACTTTTTAAATAATTCATGAATAGTTAATATATAGAGACATATTAATTTTTCTTCATTTTTTTTTTAAAATAATAGTGCTATATTATTAAAATATTAAAAAGTATTTGAACAATATTTAGAGCCACAATTTATATATATATATATATATATTACTAACACAATCAAAATTAGTAATTTTATATATAACTTTTTTGTCTAATTAGACCCCAATATGCTATATTTTATACTACTATGTAATTTTTTTAAATATAAAATATAGTTAAACAAGATTCATGTATGTTATTCTTATTTTAAAAGATACATATATTTTTAAGACTTACAATATGAAATTATTTATAATATCATTGCTTTTACTAATATTTATCAATATAGAAAGAAAATAAACTAAAATAGATATAGAAATGTACCAACAAAAATATAATTAAATACAAAAATTTTAATATTATCCTAAAAACAATCAGTAGTCTTCTTTTAAAAAATAATTATACATAAAGCCTAGAAATTTTAAATCTAAAATTATAATCCCTAAAAGGATTCTCAACTTTAAAAATTTGATAAAATATTACTCTAAGAAGCTCTTTATGAATGAATATGAATATGTAATTTTTATTTTTACTTATTGATTAAAATAAAAGGAAAAATTTGATGAATAAAAATCAATTTTTATTCATCAATATATATGTATTTATTCAATCTAAACTAACATAAATATATATAAAAATATTTACAAATAAAAATATCGAATATTTTAGAACAAAAGAGTTAAATCTAATGAGTTTAAATAATAGAGAATGCGGTACAAAAATATCCTTTTACAAAAAAAAAAAAATTATAGTTTGTTAAAAGTTATAAAAGTTTATCTAGTAATAAATAAATAACATGAATTATTTATTACTAAATCACAGTGATTAAATAAAAAAAATAAAAAGTTAACTCACTATATATTTTTCTATTAAAAAAAGTAGAAATTAAATTCTTTAAATAAATATTCAATTTTCTTAAATTTGCTTATGATGATTTTACATTTAATTTTATAAATTAATTAATTATTATCCGAATTATATAAGAAAAAATCAGTAAATAATTAATTACCCCATTGAAACATCAAGATATTTTTAAAAAGTTAAAATAAAAGTTTTATTAAATTTTTCAAAATTATTTTTTAGTTCTATATTAAAATAATAATAATTCCCAAAATGCCGTATAATAAATTTCTCAAAATATATTTTGCGTGCTTTACAAAATTTGTAAAATAGTTTATTTTTAACTTGATTCATTTGAATTTGTATTGAAAAAATGAAAGTTTTTAAAAAACTTAAAAATAAATCAATCATATTCTTAATTATTTATTTTAAAAATTATTTACAAATACACATAAATTATTTAAAATTAATTTTTTTCATTTATCATTACTATGATTCATCAAAATTGGTTTTTATTATCATAGTAATGAGTGCAAAAATAATAATTATATTAGTATAAATGCAATATTTTACATTAATAGAAGATATATATATTATGAGTAAATATAATGGAGTAATAACAATATTTAAAATGCGTTTATATTTTTAATCATTATAATGAGTTATTAACATTTAAAAATTAAATGAGTATGATGAGTTACCTTTATAACATTTAAATATTTTAGGTGAAATCTTGATGTCTCTTCACTTTTTTTTAATTAATATATTATATGATATTTTTATAAATAAAATAAATATCATAAGTTACAATTATAACATTTTAAAATTAAAATTAAATAAGAATTATAAGTTACTATTATAACATTTAAAAATCAAATGAATATTATGAGTTAAAAGTTACTATTATCATATTATTCAATTGTGCAATATATAAATTAAAAAAATATTATAAAAATATCATTTAATATTATGAATTACTATTTAATATTTCCATTTAATATATCATTTAATATAATAGTTATAGTGTGAAGGGTAAATTAGACTTCACAAAAAAAGAAGAAATACCCTTCACACTTTTATGGCATCACAATGAAATCCAATTACATATTTCAATATTCAGTTAAGTGTTGACAATAGTATGAAGCAAAAATAATCAAGGAATATGCATAGGATCCTACTGTAAAGCCTCAGTGCTTGACGAAAACTTCTGCTTGACGACAATAATTTTTCTGGAAGCCTACCAGCATCTCTAGGAAAGCTTGAAAACCTGAAGGAACTCTCAGTCCATTGAAATTCTTTTTTTGGAAATCTTCCAGAAGAGCTTGGGAACTTAAGGAACTTGCAGTCTCTTGATCTCAATGTGAATATGTTTTCGGGCAACCGACCCTCTACTACAGATGAACTTACAATCTTAATTTACCTTGATGCTCACAAGAACAAACTTACAGGACCACTACTTCCGGATATCGGAAACTTGAGGATGCTTAGAACCCTGGATGTCTCACTAAATTCTCTTAGTGGACCTATATATACCAGAAACGATATCCAATTTGAAAGACCTTGAGGTACTTGATCTCCAAAACTGCAAATTCAGTTGTCACATTCCTGAAGAGCTCTATGAGTTGAGTAGCTTAACTAACTTGAATTTAACGCGGAAAAATTTAGAAGGAGAACTACTCAATGTTTTCGTAAGCTTTCTAATTTGGTTTACCTGATTGCTCCTACTGTTGGACTGAGTGGAGAAATCTATCCTTTAACTCATTATGTGGCATGTTACATGATAATCTTAGTGGGATGGAGTCAC
>JAXGGT010057733.1:0-10011 GCA_035583425.1 Marsdenia floribunda
GTCCTAAGAATGGTAGAGAGACATATTAAATACTAAGTATTAAGGGTCCAAAATATATAAATTTATATGTTATCAAAGCAAAAATAAGAATTTATCAAGAAATTAGAAAATCGAAATATTCTATTTACTCACCTCTACGATCTTCAATCAAAATTTGGAATCCCACCAATTCAATCTTTGAATTCCAACCTAATTAAATTATAAATCAATTTAAGTTCTCTATAATAAATCAAATTTAAACCTGAAAGAAATCAAAGAATTGACTTACCTTGTTGATTTTCTTCAATCAAATTTTCTCTAATCGCTCTTTTCAAGTACAAATTCGTCTCTTAAATAGATAACTATCGGATTTATCTTAAAAGAAAAGATAACTACTAAATACTAAATCCTAATATTAGTAAGACTTCTTATTAGATAAAATAACTTATTGATAAATACTAATAATTATGTAATCCATAACCCTTAGTAATTAATAAAAATCTTAAAATTCCTTAATTATCCCTAATTTAGGTCTGAGTACGTATCACAATAACTCTTATACAATAGGAGTCAATCTAATGTTATTAAAAGCAACCTAGATAAAAGGTCTAAAATGGGCAAAAAATGGATCCAAAAAGTGAGAAAATGATTAATCTCAATGGGAAAAATGATTCATGATGGGAGGAAAAAATCCTTTAAGTGGGAAAATAAGTAGTTAAAAAAGTGATTTCCAAAGTAGAAAATTTTCTCTAAGACTTTTAAAGTATTGGTTTTTGTATGAAATGCTTTTCAAAATGGATTCAACAGGATAGATCCAATTGACAAAGTAAGAAAGGTTTTCTAAGGCCTTCAAAAGACTAGAGAAAAATGTGAGAAATTTTTTTATAAAAAGCTAGAAGAGAGAGAGCTTTAGAGTGAAAAATGAGAATGTTTAACCCTTTTCTTGGCCATCAAAATCTTCTTTATGTAGGCAAAAAATTTACAAGGAAAATATTTTAATTTGAGAGTAAAAATTAAATATTCTCCAAGTAATTTTAGATGACCGATTAAATATCTTTTTAGGAGTTTTTTAGTTACTTTTTTTATTTTTCTTATTAAAGTTAAAATATTTTTTTAGGCTTAAAATATCATTGCCTTAGAAAAATATTGAAATATGATGTTCTCAGCACCACCCCACAGTGAAATATCTTCTAGCAAACTTTAAACTCTCCAACTTTATTACTAGCTAAAATCAAGTGGTATAAATTTAAATTCCATGGTGGAGCAATCTATACACTTGTTTTGCAAATTTCCATGGAACAAACCCTCCACCCAAAGTATTCTATATATATATATATATATATATTTTTTTTTTAAATAGAAAAGAAAAATTATTTAAATACAAGCACAGAATTATAGTACATTTAAGATATCTTAATATGCAATGAGATGAATTCCAATTTTCCTCATTAAGCCTAGTATAACACTTCCTATGGTTTTTTCATATTCAACTTGTGAGACATTTGCCCTTTATTCTTTTTAAGATGTACGTTAGAATCATAGAGAGAATTTTAAGAATTCTTTAAATGTAGTGAGAATGAATTATTGACAAATCATTTCCTGCTTTCCTTATTTTCACACCAAGGATTACATTAGCTTTTTCTGAATATTTCATATCAAAAGTTAGAAAATAATATATATATTTTTATTAACCACGTCTAAGTTTGATCCAAATATAAGTATGTCATTAAAATACAAAGGCAAAATATCACTTTTAGTCACTAAACTATTTACATGGTCCATATTTAAGTCTTCGAACTTAGTTTACAACTTTTAAGGTCACCAAAATTTTTACAGGCTTAATATTTAATCCTTTTTAACTGAAAAAACTTTTTATGAACAAATCAATAGCGATCTAATGAGTCAAATAAAATTTTGAAGGGTAAAATCGAAAATTCATGGTTTAAATAACATAAAATTCCCAACGTTTTCCCCCACATTTAATATTCCTATAGTAGCTATTTAGCTGTTTTAAGTATCAAAACAATCTGCATCTTTCTTTAGAGAAAAAACTGACAATGATTAATCTTTCCTTTATATTTATCTATTGAACCATCAGGTTTCAATTTTCTTTCAAAAAGCCTTATACATGTAGAACTTAGAATAAACCAACCAAATTATAAATATGATTTAACATAATAGATTCCTAATAACTTTTTATAGCTTCTTTCCATAAATTAGAGTGTAAAATAGATATGGCCTCGACATATGTTTTAGAATATTCATTATAAACTAGTTGTTCATTTATTTTGTCATCATTTAAAAAGAAAATTAAAAAAGGATCAAGGAATCAAGTCCAAAATTAGATGTAACCTTTTTTGTTTACTCCTTCGAATTTCATCAAAAACAATATTAGGAGATAAATTAGAAGCTGCACCATATGGATTAGTAGGAGTATTATTAATTTAATCATAGGAAAAAAAAAAAATCAAATAATTCAACATTATTTTTCGTTCAAAAATTGATTTATGTTGGGTTTAAGGTCCAGCCCATTTGGGCGGCTCCGCAACGAATTAAAAAAAAAAAAAAAGAATGAACGAGGGTTAGTAGTGGTCGGTGGAGTAGCAGCAGTTGCGTGAATAGTAGCCACAACAGTGCCACGATCTTCATTCAGCAGCAGCCGCGAGAAGAAGAGGGAAGTTTGGGGATTTGATTGGGCAGCTGTTTGGAGTCCGTTTTTGGCGAGACCTGGTGCAACGGGATCCTCTCATCAACCTCTATTCACTCATTAGTTTATTTATGCTATTACTCTACATTTGGTAATATTCTTCCAAACCCCACTTTATGTTATTGTTGTAGTTTGGGAGATGATTGTGATGGTGTACTCCTAGTATTGTCTAGGAAAGTATTCCTATTATCTATTGATAGTGGAGATTTTTTTGGACTAGTCCCGTGGTTTTTTCCCACCTTAGGTTTTTCCACGTTAAAAATTGCTTGGTGTCTTGTGCATTTATTTTGAGCCCTTTATTGTATTATATTACTTGGTATTTGTTTGTTAAGATTGGTTGGTAGTTTTATTGTGTTTTGGGAAAAGGTGATTCTTGGAAAACTCTGATTTTTGGTTGAAATTGTTAATTGAGGTGTTTTCTTCCCAACAATTTATCACTTAAATATATAAATCCATATGGAGTGCTATTCAAAGCATAGCCAATAAAAACATAATCAAAAGTTTTAGGAGCAATGTTAATTTTCTGAAATTTAGGAACTTAACTAAATACTCCAACACTTTTAAGATAATTAAGACTGGGAAAATATATAACTTGTCCACAATTATAGGGTGGTGTTTTATCTAATTTTTTATGTGGTAACATATTAAGTATATGATATGTAGATAACAGAAGCTTCCTCACATGTTAATAGTAATACCGAAACTTAATAACATTTATCATTTCCTTCAATTTTCTATTACGTTTTGCTATGACATTTTGTTGAGGTTGATAAGGTGCACTAGCTAGTTTTATGAATAATGCCATTTATTTCACATAATTCTTTGAAGGAATGGCTTTCATGTTCTCCAACTTGATCTTATCTAAATCTTTTGATTTTATTGTCCAACTAGATTTCTACTTCAGCTTTATATTTCATAAAAACATCAAAAGCTTTATCTTTTGAATTCAATAGATATATCTTAGTGTCTCCAGAAATCACCAACAAAGATATAATAGTGTTTCCCACGTTTAATCATAGTGCTCTTAAAATCAGCTAGATCATAATGGATTATTAGTTCAAATAATTCAGTACTTTTATAACTAGTCATAGGTTTAAACGAACATTTAGCAAATTTTGCTTCAACACACATAGGACATTTAGAAGAATCAACAACATCCAAAACATTTATAAAATGCTTGCTTTTCAAGCTCATAATAGAGCCATAATTTAATTGTCCTCATCTATCATGTCATAGATTAGAGTATTCAGCAATATAGAAAAAAATAGACATTCCATTATTAACGGTAGAAATAATGTTTAATGCTAATAGTCCGTTGGGAAGATAACCTTTTCCTGCAAAGATACCATTTTCAGTAGAAAGTGGATCCAGTATATTAATTAGAAAATTGTACGCACTGTGCAAAAGACTACTCCTTTGCAAAAACTACTCTAAGGAGTATTCACAGTTTGATCTGTTTATCTCCAAATATGCAAGATATTCCAAACTCTAACTAAGACATTCTTTACAAAAAGAAGGGGCCCTCGCCCCCTTTCTATTCTATGTATGTAACTATTTCTAACCATCTAGAGATTGTGAATCACCTGATGAAAAACATAGTCCCAGTGAAGTTGGCTAGTCAGATGACTCATGTTCTTGGGCAAATTAAATTGCATCCAATCCTTAATGGAGTTAATCTGCGAAAAATCAAAGACTAGTGTCCCTTTCAAAAGTACTTGCCACATAGATCGGACCATTGGACAGTCTCTAAACACATGAAGTGGAGATTCTATAGCCCCTTGGCATCGCATACATATGGGGTTGTCAATAACACAACTCTTCCGGAGGAGTTCACCCGTTGGTAAGCTATGTTGTAAAAACCATAAAGTCATGGAAGCCCTATTTGGGCCTTTGAATTTCCAAAGGGCCTTCCATGATGTTCTTGTTGAATTATCCGATCGTAAGCCTTCTCCAAGTCAACCTTAACAATCATACCTCCAACCATTCAAGATTTATAACGAAGTGAGTGAAGAAGTTCCTAAACAATCACAATGTTATCCACTGCCTGCCTGCCAAGAATAAAACTAGTTTGGTGTTCACCCGTGAGCTTATGCATAAGCGGTTTCAAACGGTTTGCAAAGACTTTCATGACAATTTTTATAAGAACATTGCATAGAGCTATAGTTCTAAAATGGGACATCATTTCCAGGACTTTCTACTTTAGAATGTGGCAAATAAGTGTTCTATTCTCCTCACAGGTGATATTTTCAAATCTAAAAATCTAGACAATATGTTTTGTGACTGACTCACCTATGATATGCCAGTATTTCTGAGAAAAAGCTGAAAGAAAACCATTCAAGCTAGCAGCCTTTTTAGGGCCCATTTGAAAGAGTGCTAATTTAATTTCCTCTGAAGAAACATCCCGATTCAGCCACCTTCAGTCGAAATAATTTAGTGGTGGAAATACCCAATCTTCCTTAGAAAATGGGTTGGTTTGTTCAGCAAATATAGATCCTTAAAGAACTCTAAGGCCTACAATTCTAAAGTCCTGAGTTCTTCACTCCAATTACCATTTGTGTTCTTCAACTGAACAATAGATTTTCCCTTCAATCGAATCAATGCACAGGTATGGAAGTACTTAGTATTACATTCTCCTTCATGAATCCAAGAGTCTTTAGCTCATTACCTCTAGAACTCCTCCTCTTCCCATAACACATTATCAAGTTCATCCAGTAGTTCAGACTCTAAATTCTCAAGGTAGGGAGAAATCCTCACACCAAGGACCTTCTGAATACCTTCAAGGCGGGCTAGGCAGCTCCTTTTGTGTTCAAAAATATTCTTGAAATCACTTTCCCCTGCTCTCAAAAGAGGTAGTATGTTCCAAAGTCAGTCAAGTTATACTTGATGTCTTTGTTGCATTAATGGTAGGATATTTCTGACTGCTACTAGGCCCGAGGTCCACTTGCATCCTACTACATAATGGATCAACTGTAGCCAGATTGGCATATTTAGGCTAATCAGTATCTCTTGAATTATGGTGGTGGTTGCCCACTGTTTCTCCTAAAAGTGAGGCCTACTTCTTCCCCAGCTTGGACTTCGAACTTTAGGCTGGCTGCTAGATGATATTAGGCTGAATTTCTACTAGCAGCCTATGCATGTTTACGATTTGACTACGTTTTAAGGGCTTCTATGGCTCAAGAGGCCTAGACATAAGAGTCATGTTGGCTTCTTTCTTTGAGTGAGGCCCTTTGCATAAGCTTTCCCCTTCTGGGCTAATAGCATTTATTTTCTCCTTAAGGGCTCACACTTCCTCAACCCAAACTTCCTCATCCTCATTTAAATTCTATAGAACAACGAAGCAAGAGGTAGAAGTTTGCCTAAGAGACCCTGACACAACTGAAGTTTGACCACCCACTACTTTACTCTAATGATTTACTTTCTTAGCCGTCACAACATTGGCCACATGTTTACCTTGCTTCATTGTCAGAACCCTCGATTGGTGGGCTACTAGACTACCCCAGTTCACTATCGTCAGGTTATTCACCCTTGCCAGATTCTTTAGGTTAGGTTGTTGAGTCCTCCTACTCCAATATGTTAGGAGCATCCATGGTCCGTACTGGCCTTGGTACTCGACCTAATAATAGCATTTATTTTCTCCTTAAGGGTTGACAATTTCTCAACCTAAACCTCCTCATCCTCATTCAAATTCCATAAAAAAAGAAGCAAGAGGTAGAAGTTTGCCTAGGAGATCCCGACACAATTGAATTTTGACCACCTTCTGCTTCACTCCAATGACTTACTTTCTCAGCCGTTACAACATTGGTCACATGTTTACCTTGCTTCATTGTCGGTTTGCTCGATTGGTGAGCTATTGAACTAGCCCGGGTTACTGTTATATGGTTATTCACCCCTGCCGGATTCTTCAGTTTGGGTTGTTGAGTCCTCCTACTCCGATATGTTAGGAGCATCCATGGTCCATACTGGCCTTGGTACTCGACCCACTAGTAGCATTTTTTTTCTTCTTAAGGGCAAACACTTCCACAACCCAAACCTCTTCATTCTCATTTGGATTCTATAGAACAACGAAGCAAGAGGTAGAAGTTTACCTAGGAGACCCTGACACAACTGAAGTTTGACCACGCTCTTCTTCACTCTAATGACTTACTTTCTCAGGCATCACAATAGTGGTCACATGTTTATCTTGTGTCATTGTCGGTTCCCTCAATTGGCGAGCTACCAGACTAGCCCGGTTCACTGTTGTTTGGTTATTCACCCTTGCCGGATTCGTTTAGTTAGGTTGTTGAGTCCTCCTACTCCGATATGATAGGAGCATCCATGGTCCATAGTGGCCTTGTTGCTACAAATCCTCACATGCTTGCTATTCAGGAGGCCCTTAATTTAATGTGTTGTCCTCATTCTGGTGGGCTGTGAGACCCTTTCTCTCAGGGTCGGGGCCTATGCAATGGCGAGGGTTTGTCGTCTGTGCAAAGACATTGCCCATGTGCTCGAGAGGTGTCATAGGTGTCGACGATACTTATGGATAATAGACTTAGGCGTTTGAGACCCAAGTGTTGGGGTGACTCAAATGGGGACCATGCTTGTGCACGCATGGCATACCTTAGCTGTGTACCTTAGCTATGGAGTGTGTCAGACTTGAATAGCACACATTAGTTCGATGGTTCGATGGTTCGATGGACGGAATCGGCTGGTAGACTCGGATGGTTCAGTGACCTGATGGTTTGTGTGGGTTAGCCATGACCATGCAGTGGTGCGGACTAGTGTAGACCATGGTCAAGTCAAGCAGGTGGTTCAACTAGAAGACTTGGTTAACATGGAAGGTTCTAGAAGTTTCCAAAGAGTCCTAGAAGATGAAGACTCGGTCTCTTGACTAGTGGATCCAGAAAGCTTCACGGGCTTGGGTTACGGGCTTTGAGCATCTCCGTAAGCCATCGGTGAAGCCCCTCTTCTCTATATAAGGAGAGAGCTCACTCATTGTAATCATTTATAGATTGATAGTCTCTACTGGAGTTAGAGAGAGAAGCTCTAGAGTGTAGTTCTAGAGAGAGAAGGGCATGAAGGCATAGAGATAGGTAGACTAGCTGTGTGCTTGTGCCTATTTCGGCTAGAGGTGTTAGCCGAGTGACCTCTATTTGTAGGCACTCATATCTTGTATCCTTTACTGCTTGAAATATAGTGAAAGGTTGGGCGCCTTTGCCCATAATTACTTGTATTTGATTATTTATTGCCTTCTTTCCGCTACATCTGAGTGATAGTGAGGTGTGTGTTTTAGCCTATGTGTGTTGGGACATACACCTTGTGACACAAGCCAAGGTAGAGGTGATCATCTCCAACGATCGGTGGAAATGTGGCTTCCATTTGGTAACCGTTAAATAATGCCCCAGTATGATCTAGGGACCCTCTTTAAGAACATGCTAATAGTCCTCCTCAGAATAGAATCTCCCCGTTCTAGTTTCCAAAGGTCCTTAGTATGCTACTCTAGGACTTTGTAGGAAACGGACGTCCCAAGAAGTTTTAGGATGAGTGCCTTCCTCCAAGGCTTCCAAAGTTGTTGATACTCCTCAAAGGGGATATCAATAGTGGGTGTAGCTAAATCAACATCATTAGACTGAAGAGGGTCACTCAGATTCGAGAGGTCGAATTCGTCACCTTCATCTATGTTCTCATCCCTAGTGTAGAGGGGAGGTCTTGTAGTTGATCTTCGAAGAGTCTCTGCAAAGGATCTACCTCGCAAGGAGTAGCGGTTTGTACTTTCATTTCCTCCGGTAGTGGCTTAGCAAGACCATCTTGGTCATCTTGTGTTACATCTGTAGTAGTATCCTCCGAGGATTGGGCCTTTGGTATGTCTCCGTTTGGTCTTCCATATGCTCTGGTGCAACTGGTTAGCTTCTTTTGTCGAGAGAGAAGTCATCACTGAGAGAGATAAGAAATATTGGAACTTACCATTATGATTAGCACAAATTATGACCTTATCTGATTCAAATACAAGTTTTAAACCAACCCTATTTAGAAGCCTTCCATAAATTAAATTGCTAGAAGGGATGGTACATAAAATACCTCATTTAGTGCTAAGGTTCTTGCATAAATGAGTTTTGGAAGAACCCTTCTTTTTCTGAGTACTCCTATAATAGCTAAGTTTTTCCTGTAAATATGCATTCTTTATCAACGGTTTCATAGATTTCTTGGAGCAAATCTCTGTAGGATTAGAAATGTATTGATGCACCAATGTCCAACACCTAATCTACTTTGTTTTCCATCAAGTTTACTTCAACTACTACAATAACAATGATTTCTTTAGTTTCATCAATGTTAACTATTGGTTTCTAAGTGGCTTCTTGTTTGTTTTCTTAGGATCCTTCCTTTGGAAGCATTGGTAATCCATTTGTGGTTAGTTCCATTAAAGGGCTCTAATCTAGGCAAATCAATAAAAACCCTCAATAAAACAATAAAAGCCACAGTTTATTATAGAAAAACTATAAAATCTGCTTCCAAATTTTAAGGAAATAATGAAACGAAAATGTTAAAAGAAGAGAAAATGTGTGTTCGAAATAGTGCTGTCATGGTATTGCTACTTTCTTGAAAGTAAATTCAAGGAAGAAATCGGTGCAATAAAAGAAATTTCTTTTTCTTTTTTTTAATAAAAGAAATTAAAAAAAAAAAAATCCTCTTTTCAGAATAAAAAAAATAAAAAATATTCATTTTTGAAGAAATTGAAATAAGAAATAATATATAATAAATGATAAAATTAAAAAATTCAATATTTTTCTTGAAGGATCTCCACATTAGGATTCATATATTATTATTAAATTTTGTTTTTTTTCTTTTATTAAAAAAAAAATTATGAAATCGAGTACGTGTTGGGTACAATATTTATAATTATGCACCTAATCCAATTAAGGTCAAGTCTTGTTTAAACTCAAATATTTACGAATCAATCACGGTCATTAATCAATTAGGTTTATTGATGAGAGAATCTATAAAATCAGGAAGGCAAAATTATAAAAGAATTTAAAATAGAGGCCTAGAACAAAGTAGGGTAGGCGGGCGGCACACGCTATATAGAGCCTCTTTCAAGTATTGAATATTATATAATGTGTGAAAAATATTTAAAGAAGCAATTTGGGAAAAAATACAAGTAAAGATTGGTTATTTCACACCCATATGTGTCTTTGATGAAAGATTTCCCCCTGATATTTAACGGTGTGTTTGGATTAATACTTATTTTGAGTTGAGTCACTGCAAAAAAAGAGGCTTTTTACGACGAGACTATATACGACGGCTTTTAAACCCTCGTTTATAATGAGTTTTATACGACAGTTAGAGTGGAC
>JAXGGT010057774.1:0-10007 GCA_035583425.1 Marsdenia floribunda
TGTCTTGGTATAACTTATTTGGCAGGTGTAAGGGAAGTACGTAATGGAACTTTATGTGATGTATCTAGAGCTAAATCAATTCATGATTACATTGGGAGTGTACTCGTAAACGATGCGCTTAATAATTTCGCGAGTTTGTAATAATCTCACTACAGTGGTCGTAATTTTTCTCATTTTCTTTTTATCTGATATCCTTTTTTTATCATTTCTTAAAATGGCGGAAAAAATGGCTCAAACACTAGAGGTTACATTCTCTGGACGCTGATCGATGATTTCGAGTTGTTGGATGCATATGATTCAGCCTACGGGTGAATCCATGTTGATTTGGATGGCAAAGTGATTCAGGAGACACCCAAGGGTTTCTGCACACTGTTACTGAAATTTCCTCAAGGGAGGAGGAAGAACCTGGCCTTGTGAGATGACTGAAATTGAATATAACACATTGGTTCCTTCAACCACCGTCGGCTCTCACTAACAAATGATTTATTACATATATTCTCTGTTTAAAGAAATATACTCAATAGAATTACACATGTTCCCACTTGCCACAAAAAAAAAAAGAAGAGGAATTACGCATGTTCCAACCTGCCCACTTTGGTTCAGTTTCTGTGGGACTGGAACGCGGGGATAAATGTACTCATCATAAAAGGATAATTTACGACTCCCTGGGGGAGTGAACGTGTGAAACTTGAATCAATGAGAGGAAAATTCAAAATTCTTTTAGATGAATGTGCTGATAAACAATCATCAAAGTTTTATCCCGAGATTTCCCTCCCACCATACATAAAAAGGCATCATGTCACGGTATATAAACACAAATATTATTAGTGCACTAACAGTTTCATCCTAAAGACACCATCATCCAGAGTTCTATATCCAAGTACAATACATGTTTTCGGTATCAAATCAAAACAAATAAGCAGGAATCTAGTGCCTAAGCTACGGCTTCTTGACAATCATAACAGTGCAGCGGGCATGATGCGCACAGTAATCACTCACACTGCCCAAAATAGCCCTGCAAGAGCACTTACAACATTAGTTAAAGACTAGTGCTCATGATTCTACTCAGTTCAAAGGATGATGAGTCGGAAATAAGATGGGATGAGATACCTCTTAAACGCTCCATAGCCATGGCTGCCTACAATCAAAATAGAGGCGTGGTGCCTTTCAACAGCCTCGCACAGAACATTCCTGGCATCACCTTCAATGACTTCAAAAACCACATCATTTACCTGCATCAAAATAAAAATCTCAGAAAATAAATTCAACTAATTACTCTCAGCACCCTTAATTAGTTAGAAAATCTATGGAATGATGCTCTATGAGTTCCTTTTATCTGTGAACATCGGCAATTCATAATCATAGCAATTTACAAGACTCGGTAGTATCTGCTATCAGCAATTAATATGGAAAAACAGTGAGAAACAAGAATTTACAGATTTTGCAACGCAGGTTTTCTTGGCCGCCTCCACTACTTTCTCAGCAGTCCTCTTCAAATCGGCTTCCACAATAGGCCGCACTTTGGCAGCCCCTTCAAAGTTTCAAATTAAACTATCAATTAAAAAATTGATGATGAAGACTATTTAACTAATACGAAGTTCCGGAAAAGAATAAAATACCAGGGCCGGGGAAACTAATTACAGAAGAAGCAGTAGGCTTGGCATACACAATAATAAGCTTAAAAGGAAAGGTTGTTGGCGAAGGAGTGAAGAAATGACGAAGAGTCCACCGCAAAGCATAGTAGCCGTGTTCGCTATCGTCGATCCCCACAACCATCGTAGGTTTCTCACTGGTCGCCATCTCTGTTTTCGAGCTCCTCCAAATTAGTAGCAGACGAAGTCCGGGCAGATGATAACGAGACTTTCGAGAGATACGGAGACCAGAGCTTCGCACATTTATTGACGTTTGTTTGCAACCGTTTAGAAGATTTTATGAAATGCCTTTGATTTTTCTGTAACGCCGTCAGAATAAGGTGTTAAAGAACCAACTGGAACATAGCAATACAGCACGGAAGAAGCTGGCATTAGCCCATAGGTTTACTTCCCCCTGTGATTGGCTAGTCTGATTTATATATATATTTTTTAAAATTTTTCTTTTTTTCACTCCCACATATTTTGAAACAAAATATCTTTTAATTTAATAATTAAAAATTTTCATTAATTGGGGATCGATAAGGACTGAAACGGGGTTAACAACGTCGTTACAGCCGTGCAAGGTGGCATTAGCCCATAGGTTTACTTCCCCTGTGCTTGGCCGGTCTGACTTTTATATATATATATATTTATCACGCACGGCTCTCTTGACACGAAAAACATGCTATGATTGCTTAGACAGAGAGTGATAGAGGTATTACGTGTCACTCACATCACCTTATCTTTTATAAATATGGATAGATTCTTCTTTCATCCGTTGTACAAAATTAGTACACATTTTCTAGTCTTTTTTTTTTTTTTTTTTTAAATGAGAATTCTTGTTCAAATTTATTTTTATTTAATATTAATATATTTGGTGGTCAATCTTTTAATTATTGGTATAATTGATTTTTTTTTTCTTTTTTTTTTTTAATTTAGTAAGTCTTAATATATAGTAAATTGGTGTATATGATCCGTTCTTTCACAAAATTTGACTTGCCTAAATAAAGATTTTGTAAAAAAATGATCAAATGCACTAACTTATTATATATTAGAAATTTACTAAATTAAAAAACAAAGAAAATGAACCAACCACAATAAAATCATAAACATTAGAGACCAAATTTTCTATATTTTCCTAAAGACATTGCCCATATATAATTACAATATAAGTTCACTTATTAGAAAAAAAAAATATATATATATATATATATATAATTTAAATATTCATACCCAACATTCAGATAATTCTTTTATCGAAAAAATAATTATTGTAAGACAAAAAAAATAAATAATAATATTATTATTATCTCTATACATTTGATTTGAATAATTATTTCATTGAACCTAAAAATTTAAGTCATGGCATGATCACGTGTTTTTATAGAAACTAAAGTTTTTTTTTTTTTTTTTTTTTTTTTAAAAATATATATATATATATATTGATTATTTAAATGAGAAATATATTTTCATTGGGACAAAAATTCATATCAATTTAGAATATTACATAATAATAATTATACATGATTAAATTTGATAAAAAATAATATATAAAATATATAATTTATTTTTTAAAAAAATATTTAATAATTTATTAAAAATATAAATTACTATTTTAAAATATTTAACTTCTAATTATTTGTTAAATTGGTTTAACTCAATTAATAATAGTCTTATTTATAATTTAAGAGATCATAATTCGATATAAATTAGAGGCGAAAATGCTTCAAAATTATAAAAAAAAAAAAAAAAAAAAAAACAACTTCTCTTTATTCTCTAAATAATAATTTATAAATATTGGTTGTAAAACATTAAAGTATTAATAATTAAAAATGACATCTTAATTTTTTAAAATAAAAAATAAAAATAAACTTTATAAAAATGGAAATTAAGGCGAAATTTAGATTGCAGTAAAATGATAGAATATGCCAGAAAAAAAAAATAATATTTTAGCCAAAATACTCACTTTTTTCAAGAAAGGAAAAGATATGTAAATAAATTTAATACATCAATTCCACTTTTTTTTTTTTTTTTTTTTTAACATGAAATGATCAAAATACCATTTTAATTTAATAGATATGCTAGTAAAATAATCAAATTTTGATCAATTTAGATAAAATTAAAATTATAGAACCAACATAAAAAAAATATAAATAGTTAATGGATTGAATCGAATAATTTTTCTATACATATATAAAGTTGGAAAGAGCTGTCAGAGTAATGCCCCATTACTTTTTGGGCTTAGTTTGCTTAACATGGATTCCTGCAAGTTTTCTTATCCATCATTTATGAACCCAAAGTCTACAATGTCCCTTAAATTATCAACTAATAAAAGAAGAACAATATTAGACAACTCGTTCCTTTTTTTTTTTTTATTTTACAATTAAAAATTATAAATTTTAGATCTAATATTAAAAAGATTATCATATATAATACAAAATTTTTCGGTCAATTCTTTCTAGCCTAGCCTCTCAAGTTGGCATTATACCTCGAAATGTAAAAATAATTACAATTCCCATCTTGCCTAAAATTTGCGGAATTTGTTGATAATTAAAATAGATTTATAGACCAGATTAATCGATCCGATTTAAATTTAAAAGATTTCTATAAGGTTCTTTCTTATTCCTATTTCTTTTAAATTTAAAAGAAATTTATGGTGCGTAAGTTCTTTTATTTACCAAGAACCTATTGGTCCAAGTGGAAGAAGTTTAGTTCCCCTTAAACAAGGTCTAAATTTCAAATATTGTGTATAGAGAAATAGTGTTAGAGAGAGTTTTCCCTGAAAAGGGGTCCGAAGTAGCTTGATTCCAGATTAGTCGGAATCTAAAGTGACTACCTGATATTGGGAGGTTAAACCAAAAATATGTATTTTTTAAAATTATATTTTAATTTTAATAAAAAAAATTATATATTTTTATAATTTTAAATTTTAAATTTCAAATTTATATAATTTAATATTAATAATTTTTCAAGAATGCATAGCTCAATTGGTTATGATCTAAAAGATTACGAATTCAATAGACATTCAAGACAAAAATACTTCAAAATTTTCAAAATAATAATTTAATTAATACACTAAAATTTTAAATTTTTAAATAAATAAAAAAATTATCAAAGTTTTAAATATTTTGACTTGTGTTAAGTTACACTAGTAAAATTTAATTCATATTTTGTTTTTTTTTTTTTTTTTTTACATAAACTCTTGTATAATTCTAATAATTAATGTTAAATTTAAAATTTCGTATAACATAAATAAGAGTTTATTATTATTATTTTTATTTCCACTTAGAAGGTAAAAAACACCTTTTTCCATCCCCAACTCCACTAAAAATAAAGGGGTGGCTTTTGACTGCCATTATATAACAACGTGCGGTAAATCAAAATTGGACAGTACATGCTGTGCTTTTTCCACTATCAATTGTTTTTTTTTTTTTTTTTTTTTTGATATCCAGGTATCCCAGCTTCGCCAGACTACATCCTGGATCCTTAGCAACTGCCCCTTAACGGCTAGGAGAGGTAAATCGCGGGATATGCCCGAGCTGGCTCCCAGGGTCCTGCACTACTTATACTCCCAAGCCCCAAGAGAGCCCGCGTCACTAGACCACAGGCTTTGCCTTCGAGCCCCCTCAACTCCCTTCCAAGGATGTAGCTGTCAGGATTCGAACCCTCCACGCTGGGGATGGAGAGCCCATCAATGTAGTTGTTCCACCAGCTCGACTGTGCCCCGGGGGGCATCAATTGTTCTTTTAATCTCTCTTATAATGACCATCTTTTGAAAAATTGGCCGATTTAATCTTCTAACTATTTTTATTAATTAACATAAGTCTATAATTTTTTTTTTAACATGTTAAGTCTTACATCTTTTCACGAGCAGTCTGTTAAATCCTTTCGGTCAAAATTTTAAATTTTTTGGCCAAAATTCATCACTGCCGAGCATGTGATGATTTTTTAAGAACAAAGTCATCCTCTTGAGTATTATAAAGTTGTGAACTTATACAAACTGCAAGGTCTTATAAAGCTATTTTTTTTTTCATATAAAGAGAACGATTTTGCAATTAGTCTAAGTTCACAGCTTTATAATACTCAAAAGGACGATTTTGCCCTTAAAAAATCATCACGTGTCTGGAACGTAATTAATTTTGGCCGAAAATTTTAAATTTTTGGCCGGAAGGACTTAATGGATTGCTCGTAAAAAGATGTAAGACTTAACAGATTAAAAGAAAAAGATTGTAGATTTAATGAAAATAGTTAGAGGACTAAACCGACCAATTTTCCCCATTTTTTCTTTAATTATGATTATTATTAGGACAAAATCTTCAATCAACTTTACAATATATATTAATAAAAAAGAATTAAATTTCAATATTTTAATTAAAATTACTAAACGTGTCTGACATTTGCAAAAAAAAAAAAAAAGAAGATTTGTTTTACAAACCACTAGATCTTGTCTTCAATTCATTCACCAAAATTGATTCTCTTCCTTTAATGGGTTGGTATAACCCATTGTGGACTTTTTTTTTTTTTTTTTTTTGAGAAAATATTATTTTTACTTTTTATTCACTACTCAGTTTCAAACATAATTTAAAACTATAATTATTTAATTCATAACTAAAATTATTATTAGTTAAACTATTTTGGTAGTTGAAATTTTATTAATATTATTACTTTTTCATTAAAAAATTTGTAAATTTGATTCATAATTTTATATTTTCAATATAGCTTATTTATTTATTTAATATGTATTCAATATATAACAGATATATACATTTTGTCTAATTTTTTCACAAATTTTGTTATTTAGACAAATCAATTTTGTAAAGAAATGGTCTAACTACATTTGTCCATTATACATTGAAAATCTATTAAATAAAAAAATAAAAAAAAAAAGAAAATGAACCAATCGCACCAATAATAAAAAATTAGGGACCAAATCCTCCAATTTCCCTTTCTTATCTCTCAAATTGATGAATTTCATTTTTTTTTTTTTTTAATTTGATATTTTCATTGACTAAAAATACAAAATAAATCTTTTTAACATGGATGGAATTTAAAATTTCATGCCCCGAAACTAAAGTGCGACACGACTGTACCTTCAAGGTTTCCCCTAAGAGTACAAAGTCTCTATTTGAACTCAAAACATAAATAATAATCCCAAAATAAAAGAAAAACAAACAAATTCAAATCCTTTAAATAAGTTCCAAAAGAAATTCCAAGAAAATTCTACAATCTCCCAAAGAGTCAAAACAAAATTAGTGGTACAACCCGAGACATATTAAAAACTAATAATTCTAAAAGAATAAATAATCAATCTCATGAACAAACAAATGACTAAATAATTCCAAAACTAAAAACGAAAGTTAAGCTTCACCTACTATCTTATTCTTCGTCACTAGAATCTGTAAAAGAAGGAGAAAATTAGAGGGAAAGTAATGAGTTAGAAACTCAATGAATAAACATAATATTCTTTTTCCTTGTTTCCAAAATATCTGAAAATCAGTAAGTAAGAATGAATATTTCAAAATAACCAATCAATTAATCAAAACAGGCTTCCCAAAAAATTTAACAAATAGTCACAAATATCACAAATTCAAATTCTTTTAGGTATGTTCAAACAAGTTTAGACACTCGTTGGTTTAATCGAATTCGACCCTAGCTGTACTTCCGCTAGGACAACCAGAGCTCATAATAGTGTGAGCTTTTTCACCATATTCTATGGGTTCATAAACTTATCAAATGTGAAACATGTTCTCCCAACTAATTCCTAATAAACTTGAACCAAAAATTTATATATATTTAGGAAAGATTTTAAATAAATTTAAAGGACTCCAAGAAATAAAAGGAAATAAAAATTAGAATTTAAAATTATCAAGAAAGTAATTCTTAAAAAAAAATTAAAAAATAAATTTTTTAATAAAGAAAATAATAATAAGATCATCATTATCCTTATCATTAAAAGAAAATAAAAAAAAAAAAAAAGTAAATAAAGAAACGAAAATAAAATTAAAACAAAAAAAGAAAAAAGAAAAAATGTATTTATTATATATAAGATTATAGAGCTTTCTTTTAGAAATTCATTTTTATTCTAATGGCTTTGGTTATTTTTATTAATTTTTTAGATTTTATTCTCTTTTCCTTTATTATTATTATTATTTTTTAGTTTGTCTCTTATCTTTCAAATTTTATATATAATTTTATAATTTATCTAACTTTTCATTTTATCAATATATTATTTATATTTGACATATTAGTTAATTGTTGTTTGTTTTATTTTCATTCTTATTTGTATTTTATTATTTTATTATTTTCTCGTTTTTTTTTCTTCTGATTAATGTTCTTTTTTCTTTTTATTGTATTATCATTCTTTTCTTTAATACTCAATTTAAAAATTTAATTCAATAATTAGGCAAAGTTACATAATAGAAAAAAATAAAATTTTACATGTAAAATATTGTTATTAATAGTTAATGTTCATGAAAAAAAAACATTAATATGTCATATTTAAAAAAATAAATAAAAACATTGTGTATCTTAGTTAAGAAGACTTAACTCAATTGGTAGTAGTCTTTGCTTATGATTTGAGACATCATAAGTTTGAGACACGTCATCTATTAAAGTGCTTCAAATTTTCCACAAAAAAAAAAAGAAAAAAAAAAACATAGTGTGAAGATAAAATGACTCTTGGCAGAATGAAATCGACAGCTGTCATTAACGGTCCACTCAGTCACCTCACCTCACCAAAAAAAGGCACACTCTTACCTTGACAAGTAGGGTGAAATGCCGAACTAACAAGGTGAAAATGTGAGATCAAAACGGGGTCAAGTCATCTCAACAAACAATATTTTGCCTCTCAAGATTAAAAATATTAATCCTACAAATATATTACGACCAGTCAAAGGTCAATACAAGAAACTTATTACAAAACTTGCCTTACAAGAAACAAATATTACTTGTCTTCCAAACTTGTCTTACAAGCTTCTCATACTTGGGGGCCAAGAAAAGTAATGTTTTTTTCTCTATAAATACAACATTATTGATCTCCTACTAATTAATCTCTTTGGAGGGGCAAAAAAGGAGACACCCTCTCCAATTTGCTTTATTTTTCATGTGGTAGCTGATTTAACATCCTTTCTCAAATATATCAACTTCATCTTTGGATTATAAGTGGTTCTCTATCTTCAATTCAAAGGTTCGTGATCTTCCATCAACTCTTCCAACTGTGTTCGATCTTACAACTTTCGGTTCGCGGGCTAATTGCATCATCATAGTGTATCTTAAATTTTTTTTGTTTGATATATTAAGATATTTTAATTTTTTAGATTGATGAAAACCAAAAAAAGTTATGTTTTTTATAAAATTTTTAACATGATTATATTTTTTTATTTTTAAAAAAATTATAAATATTAACGTAAGAGTGTTTAGGTTAATTAACTTGTATATGTTTTAATTTTATTAGTGTTTTAGATTATGTTTTTAAATATTTTGAGCCCTCATAATATAATTTTGTTTGATAGATATATTTAAATCAATTTTTAAAAAAATGATTTACACCTGAAACTAGAAAAACTATGTATATAAGAATATTAAATTCAAATATTAATTAAAAAGTTAATTATTTAGAGATAAATTAATTTTAAGATTAATTAATATATTTATATGAAATTTTTCATAGAAAAAATTTTATAATCATAAGTTATGAAATGTAAGTGTGTAATATATATTTAATATACAAATACATATTATATATTGTCAATATATATATTTTTAAATATTATAATATTTAAATAAATTTTAAGTTCTAATGTAGTTAGATTATAAGTTAATTATTTATAAAAATAAAATTTATGTTAACTAATCATATAAAAATACTAAAAAAATATTTTAAACATAAATTATAGTAAAATTTTGGGAGAAAAAAAAACTTTATAATATATATATTCCACACACCTGGAATATATGATATGTATAACTAGTATATATATATAATAAAAACAGTAGAATATATGTGTATATATATAACAAAACTACTGCTCGAAAATTAATAAAATAATAATAATAAAAACAAGGACAACCATCCTCAATATCCAATGCCGAAAAAGAAAATAAAGGATACTTAAGAATAGAAAGTTTTTTTTTTGAGAAAATAGTCGGTTCAATCCCAATATTATTTTCGTTCAGCCGGTTTAATTCCTAAATTTTATTTTTAACCAAATGTCATCCTCAAATTTTTTTTAACCTTCAAAATTGGTCCTTTAGCCGGTTAACCGGTAATTTGGAAGGGTATTTTGGGTAAGGTAACCGATTAATGGGATTTCATTCTCCCTTCATCTTCAATGCCTCAAGTTTCATTCTTTTCTTCTTCTTCTTCATCTTCATCTT
>JAXGGT010057785.1:0-10004 GCA_035583425.1 Marsdenia floribunda
GACAAATTAAATCTCAAAATGATGTCTTTCGTTTCCACATACTCCAATGATGGGGAATGTAGAACCAAACCAACTCCTACTCCACTTTTGTTCACTGATCCGTCAACAAATAAATTCTATTTGGGTATTGGGCTTACCTCTAATGGAATTTCTGATAGAGCAAGTGGGGATTTTTCATTGGCTTGATCATTTTCCGAGAAAGACATTTCGGCTAGAAAATCAGCCAAAGCTTGTGCTTTAATCGCAGTCCTCGGAACGAATGTTATGTCATAGCCACTTAACTCAATAGACCATTTCAATAGTCGACCAGACTAATCCAACTTATGGAATATTTGTCTCAGTGGCATATGTGTGTATACTATGATAGGATAAGATTCAAAATATGCCCGTAAATTACGAGCTGAGATGACCAGCGAGTAAGTCATTTTTTGTACATTCGGGTACTTGGATTCAGGTCCGTTTAATACCTTGCTTACATAATAGACTTGTTAAACTTGTTAAAATTTTATTGGAAAGAATCTTTTGTCTAATCAAAAATTAAATTGGGATTTGATAATAAAATAAATAAAAATTTATTTGTGCAAACAATAAAAATATGGAGACTAATTAAAACGACTAATTTTTCAAAATAATTAAATAATAAGTTTGTGACAAACTCTTATGCAAAATAGTCATTATCCCCAAGTCTTCTTGTTTTCTATTGGTTTGTTTTCTGCTTGTTATCTTTTCTTTGAATGATCAATGTACAATTGTATATCGTTATTGACTCATATTGCTTTATCTTTTCTCTAGACAACACACTCTCTTTCCCTTGAAGGCTTCACTCTTGCTTGGTGCATAAACCTATCAAATTAATGTTAATGGATTTTAATATTTTATTTTATAGGTAATATATTATTCTATTAAATTTAATATTTGGAATTTTTTATTATGGCCAAATATCATTTTTCAATCGCTAAACTTTTTATAAAATGTGTTTAAAAAAGAAATTTATATAATGCAAAATCGGTTATCAATATTTATTTATAACTTTTTAAGTTACTAAACCTATCATATTTTGTGAAATATGCCATCAATTTTTATTTATTACTTTTTAAGTCATTAAACTCTTTACCGGTGATAAGATATGTGTCCAATCTTTTAAGTCATTTGTACCTTTGAACCTCTATAATTTCTGGTAAAAAGGACATATCTTATTCACCCATAAAAAGTTTAACGACTTAAAAAGTTATCCATAAAAAAAATTATTACTTAAAAATTTATATATAAATATTGCGGACTTATTTTTGCATTGCATATAAAGTTTAATGACTTAAAAAGTTAAAAATAAATATTGAAGACCTATTTTGCACTACGTAAAAGGTTTAGTGACTAAATATGACAATTTATCTTTATTATTTCTATAGCTAAATGTATATTATTATTATTTTTTTTTTGAAATTAACTAAATGTATGTTAGAAAAATGTTTATTTGAATTAATTTTTAATTTTAAAATATTTAATAGTAATGTATAATTAAATTCTAATTTCAAATTTTATATTTAAGTTAAATAGATAATTTAATTAGTTTTTGAGTTAACGAGTTATTAACTTAAATAATTAAATAAGTAAATAATTGAATTAATAAATTTATCATTCTATGTTAAACATTTATTCATATAATTTTTTTTTCTCTCTTATATATATATATATATATATAGATAAACATGTTGAGAATTACGTTCTCCTTCAATTATTTTGATATGTACACTCATAGTTGTATTATTTACGCATCACCTCTAAAAATTATTTGAAAATTTTATACATTATAAATACTTTTTATGCATTGACTTATTGACTGTGATACCCGTACTCAAATTAGGGGCAATTAAAGAATTTTATAACTTTTATTAATTATTAAAGGTTATGGATTACGTAATTATTAGTATTTATCGATAAGTTATTTGATCTGATAAGAAGTTCCACTGATATTAAGTCTTGAGATTTAATAAGTTATTTAATCTAATAAGGAGTCCTACTCGTATTAGGTTTTAAGAGACAAATTTGTGAGAATTTTCATTAGAGAAAATTCGATTGAAGAGAATCAACAAGGTAAGTCAATCTTCCGTTTCTTTTAGGTTTCAATTTGATTTATTAAAGAGAACCTAATTGATTTATGATAATTAGTTTGCGATTCAGAGATCGAATAGGTGGCATCAGACTTTGATTGGAGATCAATCGTAGAGGTGAGTAAATAGATTATTCGATTTTCCTTCGTATTTGATCTTTCAATAAAAATTCTTGAATTTCAATTCCCTCCGTGTTAATCGTCATGTTTTAAAAGATTTATCTTTTTGAATTTTCAAAAAAAAAGGAAAGATTTTTTATTATTATTATTATTAGTTTTGATTTGAGTATATATATAAGTTTTGATTTACGTATATATGTATATATATGTTATGTTGTTTCTGTTTCTTTAATTTAATTTTTTAATTTATTATTTATTTTGATGATTTTAATATTATTATTAGTTTATGAAAAATTTTATTTATTTTATTATTTCTTTGAAGAATTACTTTTTTGAAAAGTTTTAATTTTATGATCTTTATTTTTGTTGGATTTATTGAGATTTCTTGTTAAATTTATTTAAAGTCTCCCATAAATAAAATAAGTTTTTGGCTCAAATTTGTTAGGAATTAGTTGGGAGAACATGTTCCATATTTGATAAGTTTCTGAACTCATAGAGCATGGTGAAAAAACTCACACTTTGATAAGTTTTGGTCGTCTTGACGGGAGTACAGCTAGTGCCGAATTCAGTTAAACCAACGAGTGCCTACTAAAAGAAAAGGTTTGAATTTGTGATATTTTGTTTGTTGTTAAATTTGTTAAAGGGAAGTTTGATTTGATTTATTAATTGATATTTTGAAAATTATTCATTTTCAGTTACTGATTTTCTAATGTGTTGGAAAATAAGAAAATTGGATATTCTGTTTATTCACTAGGTTTTTTAGCTCACCCCCTCCCTTTATTTCTCCTTTTTGCAGATGCTAGTGATAATGAGTAAGAGAAAAAGTATAGACTTTGATTTTCGTAATTAGATTAGAATTTTATTTTGGGATTGTACCCCCTAACTCTATTTCAAAATTTCTATGGGAAATTATAGTATTGATGTTGTATTTGGAATTTCTTTGGAATTATTTAATATATTAAGGATTTAGATTTCTTTCGTTCCATATTTGTGGCTAAATTTTTTACTAAGTTAAGAAAGAGACCTTGTACTCTTAGGGGAAATCTTGAGGGTACGGTCGTACCGCGCCTTGGTTGTGGGGCGTGACATTGACTCTATAAACGTGAAGATTGATAAATTCTTAGAAATTTTGATTTTCTTTTCATTTCACTTGAGAAGCATTATTGTAGATAGGGAGATTGATTTTTCCAATGTCATCACATATAGGTTTCACCATCAACGATCTTATTAATTTTTTATTGTGGTCTATTTTATAATTCATCTGTACTCAATATCAATATCATGTATATAAATATGTTAAAAATTACTCTCTCCTTCAATTATTTTGATATATGTACACTTACAATTAAGTGTAGAAGTAATTTTCTTCACCTCTTAAAATCATTTGGGAAGTTTCAAAGTTATTTATAGATATGTTTATTATGCATTGACTCATTAAGTATAAGTATGTGGAATATGTAGCTATTTATAATAATATAATTTTCTTCAATTATTTTGATGTGTACACTTACAAATTGTAGACGTATTTTCATCTCTTAAAATTATGTGGAAAGTTTCCCAGTTATATATATATATATATATATATTATGCATTGTCAAGAAGGCTTAACTCAGTGGGTAACAGCCTTACTTATGATTCAAGAGATTATAAATACGAGACATGTCAAAAGTAAAAATCCTCAAAATTTAATGCATTGACTCATTAAATACAAGCATGTGACATTTATATATTCCACATGCTTGTATTTAATGAGTCAGTGCTTGTAATTAATGAGTTTTCTATTGACTTGGAAGGAGACTTCCACACAAGTAAGGATCGTTCTCTTCTTCATATACATACAATAAGGATGCTTCACCCCTCAAAATCTAAGTGGAAAATTGTGGTTGAGGTTCAGGTTGTGCTAGCATTACTTTATTGGCTTATAATAAATTTAAAAATTCAATATACATGTAATTTTAAAATTGTTGATTAATCTTAACATTAATTGATGTTTCAAAAATACATTACTCTATAAAAGAATTATTTATTTGGATTAGTTTTTAATTTTAACATATTTAATAGGAATGTATAATTAAATTTAAATTTAAAATTTTATTCATTACCTTAAATAGATAACAAGTTTTTGACCCGTATTATAATAAATGTAGCGGGGATAGGGTGACAATTATGTCAGGTTCGTGTAATCTCATTGAGTTGAGTTAAACTAATTACATTTAACCTATTGGCACAAACCTAAAACGATACAAAAGTTGAACTCAAACTCAAACCTAACCAAAAAAAAAAAAATTGGGTCAAACCACCAACCTAATATGACACTTATATAATCTGGAAACCATTAACCTGCTTATACGACTCAATATCAATTTATTAACCTAATTAATTGCTTGTTTAATTTGTGAAAAATGCTAACATTTTAATTTAATTATATAAAAAATATTTAAAATAATAAATAATAAATTATTTAATAATAAATTTGAATATATAATTAATAATAATAATAATTAATTATTATTTAAACAAGTTATGTGGATAAATTTAATTTATTTTACAACTCGAAAATGATTATTATTAAAATGAATCGATCCTTATTAACTTAAACCCATTAAACTTCAATTCTAATTCGTTATTTTTGTCCGAAATCCGATATTGTCCTTGGGTAGGTTATATGATGTAGCCGAATGGTCCTGCTTCCAATTGTGATCTGGCCGAATGGTCTTCCTGAAAGAACCTTCATTGAAGTACCTACAAAAGATGGGGGAAATGAGTTTATCCCCCAAAGAAGCTCCGATACTTAAATTAATAGTCTGACCAATAATGAGGCCAAACTCCAAAGCAAAGAGATTAAATACAGTTACCTTTTTCGGAAGACATTAATTGTTTATATAGGAAACAAATCTCCAAATAGTTTAATACTTTTTCAATATGGGATTTAGATAATCCAATGTAAAACCTCTTATGGGTAGGAAGGTCAATTAAATATATAAATTAGGCATAAATCATATATATATATATATATATATGCCTATATACACCATTATATTAGTAAGTATATTTGGACAACAACTTTAAAGAAAACACTTAAGTTGTATATAGACTTTAGTCAATAAAATTTTTTCCTTTTCTTTTTTTTATTTTTTTTTGGACAACAAAGTCCCTTAACAGTATTGGGTTGTTTTATATGCATTTGTGAATATATATATATATATATATTAGGCAAAAAAATTTCTAATATATATATTTAAGTGAAAGAAGAATGTTGACTTAAAAAATAAATAAAATAAGTAACTTAGTTGACAAAATTAGATAAGTTCATCATTTTTTTTTTTTTTTTGGGAGAAAACTAACTTTTTATTTTGATAATATATATATATATATATATATATATATATGTGAGTGTGTGTGTGTTAAAAAATTAATTGTATGTATATGAATTTATAAAAAAAAGTCATAAATTTGACTAACTTAAGTTTGTGTTTATATAAATTAATTTGTATGTTTAAGCTTGCTAGTGTTAGAAAAATTTGTTGTTCTTTGAAAATTAAAATTATATATATATATATAGGCAAATTGGCATAAATAGTTCCCAAACTAGGGTCATTTGGTGACATTGGTCTCCGAACTATGTTGAATTGTGTGACATTGATTCCTGAATTAATTTTTTGGTGATATTGGTCCTTGAACTATGTTGAATTGTGTGACATTAGTCCTTTTGGTTAAATTTTTCTGTTAAGTAGAAGACCATTTTCTTTCTTTTCCCTTTTTTTTTCGGAAATGCCCTTGGGCAATTTTTTTTTTTTAAAACTTAAATAGTAACTTAACAGAAAAATTTAACCAAAATGACCAATGTCACACAATTCAAAATAGTTTAGGGATCAATGTCACCAAAAAATTAATTTAGGGACCAATGTCACCAAATGGCTATAGTTTGGGGACTATTTATGCCAATTTGCCTATATATATATATACTGGGCTTTTATATAGGGTAGTCTACACTATTGATTCTTGCTTCATTCTGGGGTTGAAAAACTACGTTTCAAGGAACTAAGATGAAGATAGAACATTTGGGCCATAAAAAAACACCAAAGGCATTCACCAAGGAATTTGAAAATTTTAAACAATATGAAATTATATATATATATAATGGTTATCCCAAAATATATATATATATATAATGAAAAAGAAAAAAGTATCCCAACTTCTGGGAAAAAAAAAATACTCAAATATATAAATTTTGAAAAATTTTAACACGATTTCATATTGAGTTGTACCAAATTTTAAATATCAATAAATTTAATTATTAATATTTTATTTTTTCATAACTTAGGTCTTTTTAGTAATTTAATATCTTCATCGACTAATTTAAAAAAAATTTATAAGAGAAGACCTCAAAAAATTATAATACACAATTAAAATACAATACAAAAGCATTTCTAAGGTGATTTAAATTTAGTAACATTTCAACCCCAAGGCGTAGGTGAGTTGGTAAAGTGTTCTCCTAGCTTAAGTGAGGTCGCGAGATCGAAACCACACTCACGTATGTAGCTATTTAAAAACTTGGTTCTAAAACTTATCTCCTACAAGAGACCTACCCGACTTGAGTGGGGATTAATTTGAATGTACTAAGAAAAAAAAAAAAAAAATTAGTAACCTTTCACGTGAATAATTTATCTTTTGTTATCCACAACTTATGTCTTTAGTAATTTATTTCTTTTCCTTTTTTATTTTTGGTCAAAAAATCAGGCCACGAATGTGTACGTAATACTATTATAATTGTGAGCAATGGGCCTAAAACCCGCAAATTTCATGACAAAGCTTACAAAACCTTCTACTTTCATACTTTGCATTTTCAAAGTGCTGGGCCATATTATCCATTGTGCCGAATTACAAAGAATGGTCACCAAGAATATTTGGTAAATAAAATTCCTAAACTACACCAAAAGTTGGTAATATAGTAATGTACCTTTTTTTTTTTTTTTTTTTTTTAAGTATTGAGTTCGAATTTCATCAAAAATAATCTTATGCTATATTTCAGTCATGTGTGCCAACATCACGGGGTTTGTATCCATAAATTCCTTTTGAATTAGTCAATAATAATACTTTTTTTTTTTTTTTTTTTTAAAGACAAGAATTAAATATAACTTAATTTAAATTGAATTAAATTAATGATAAGTAATATTTAATTTTTTTTTTTTTTTTTTTAAGGAAAAAAACTTAAAAGGGGAGGAATAACCCCAAATATATTTCATTGATTTCAGGTTCAAATTATGCTTCTTCAGCTGGCTGGTTTTCTCCTTCCTTGTTATGTGATGACACACTCAGTGTACATCATAACCAATGTCAAGCTGAAACCTTTTCATCTCTTCCGGTATTTGGACTAGTATAGGGTACGTAAGAATGGTAAAAGTTGTTTCCTCAAGTATTATTTGATAGCTTCATCAATTGTCAATAGAAATAGTCCACTGTATTTCTTTTCTAAGTGGACTAATTAAGATTAAGGAATTTCGGGTTCCGCTCTTACTTGCTGCCTCTGTGATGCTTTTGAAGCTTTCTCATGTCTTGCTATTATTAGTTTGTGTACGAGTAGCATGGTTTTAGCCATCGTGTCATACGCAGTCATTTATATAAACTTCGATTGATTGATTATCTTCTAGTTTTAATGTATTCAAGCTCATGTATTCTCTTCAATTGATTGCTCAGGTTTAAGAGACAACTTTGATTGATACACATCAGAGATTTGCTTTTCTATCAACATCAACTTCAGATATTCAAGCTAATGCTGGTAGGAGCCTTCTTATGTACATCATTTCTCTACTGCCTTCTCTATCTATAACAGAAGTATGCTATCACAGCAAGCAAACAAGCAAGTCATGTAAATGTAATAGCTAAAAATGGCTGGCTGATGAATCCTGATCAGAAGATCAACTCTCCTTTGATTTCGAAAATCAAATGTAAATGTGAATGCTGAGTTCACAGTAAGTGTTTCTATAGATTGTGTTCAGTTTAGCTGATTTTTCAAATATATGTTTCCCATGGAAAACTTGAAATTAGTTCTACAATGCAATTTGACATCTTATTAATTTCCATCATCACCAGAACACACATAATAAGCAGTATTTCATAGATGCACAAGCATATATACTAAGAACTTGCATGCATGCTCATCAAAACTAGCAGACCTACTGTTGCTAAGTAGTGGACAGAAGAGGCAGCTCTGCCATATTAATGGTGTTGATTTCTTGGAATTTGATGATCATCTTGCATTCCTTCTTAAGGAGGCAGCTCTGTGATGTTGACTTTGATCTCTTGAATTTGATGATCTTCTTGCATTCCTTCTGGAGATAGAAAAGGTTTAGGAGGGATTTGCAATAGATGAAGATCTCCTTCAAGCATTTCCACAACTTTGTTCATGGAAGGACGATCGGTAGGTTTCATCTGTATGCACCACAGTGCTACCAGGATCATCTTCTTAACTAGAGTCTTTTCATCATCAGTTGCATTTTCCATCTCGATTTCTTTTCCTTGACTGAACTGATCATGTACCCAAGAGGGAAAGTAAATCTGGCTCAAATGATCCACAAACGGGTTCAAATTTTTCCTTTTTCCAGCTATCTCCATTAGCAGCATACCAAAACTGTACACATCTGCCTTGTGAGAAACTCTGCCAATGTTCTTGTAGAACAACTCAGGAGCCATGTACCCCATTGTGCCTCTTGCAGCGGTGAGGGAGGCCATGGTGACATTAACAGGATACAGTTTAGCTAGGCCGAAATCGGAGATTTTCGGGTTGAAGTTCTCATTAAGAAGAATGTTATGAGGCTTGATGTCGAAATGCAGGATCTGCATTTCACAACCTCGATGTAAATAATCAATCCCTTGAGCTACTCCAAGAGAAACCTTGAACATAGTCTCCCAACCCATGGATTTGATTTCTCCATCATCATTATCATTATCATTCTGACGAGGGGAAAAAATGTACTTGTCGAGGGAACCATTAGGCATGAAATCGTAAACCAGTGCACGCTTCAAGCCTTCAAAGCAGAAGCCAACAAGATTGACGACATTAACATGGTGAATCCTTCCAATCGTGGCAACTTCACTGATGAATTCTTCCCCACTAGCCTTGGATTTACCAAGAACTTTAACTGCTACGAAAAACCCACTTCGGAGCTTTCCTTTGAATACGGTTCCAAATCCACCTTCACCCAATTTATCACTGAAATTGTTGGTCATCTTTCTAATCTCTGAATATGAATATCTTATCGGGACAAGGTTGTTGTGACCTTGTAAGAAGTTCTCGATTATTTCGTACATGGATAGATGCTTTCTTTTCCATTTATAAATCAAAAGTACTGACAAGCAAAGTATTCCAACAAAATATCTTGCTCCCAAAATCATTCCTGCGGAGAAATTGACCAATCAACCATTGATATTTTTTTACTTGTCACAGTTAATTAGAGATTTCAAGAATTTTTAATATAATTTTTTATTTTTAACTTGTCATTTAAAAAAAAAATAATCAAAGTAATATTTATTTTTGTTTTTAAATAATTAATTAAACTTAGTCTCCTATATTTGTAGATTTTTCTTCTTTTTTTTTTATTGTCACTATGTTTATTTTTTTAAAAAAATAAGTGATTTATTAAAAAAAAAAAAATTGGTAGCGCGATATCTTCATTTGACTAATCCAAAAAAGATATATGAGAGAAGACCACAATATTACAACACAAGGTTGAAATGAAGTACAAGATGGTCCCTCGCTTGAATTGAAGACAAGATC
>JAXGGT010057806.1:0-10002 GCA_035583425.1 Marsdenia floribunda
TGACCGGAAGGACCTATTTCAGAATTTGAAAATAGTTATAGGATCTAGTTAGGTATTTTTAAAGATTTAGGACCAAGATCGGAAAACGTAAATAGTTACAGGACTAAAATCGGGAATTTTCCAAAATGTAAATATGAAAAACAGCAATAACATCAGAAGACCTATTTGTATGAATATACTTATTACATACAACAGTCAGTTGATTATTTTCATTACAGTCACAGAAATCATAACAAAACCTGATGCATGATGTTTCAAGTATCATCATCCTATAATTTGAACATCATTGATCAGAGCTAGCCAGAGAGAAAACACATGAAAACAATAGTACTGCAAATGTACCAATTAATTAAAATTCACTCATTTCTCAAGAACCCCATATATATTCCTGAACTTAAAACCCCAACTTTGATATTAGAAGATGTTTGGATTAACTGTTGGAATTAATTAATACTTGGAGTTTCTGTTCAACTTACCAAGGATAGTAAGTGTAGATGCAATAGTATTAGAGCCTTTTCTAGGAGGGGAAATAAGCACTGGCAAATATTCATAATTTCCACAATTGAAATGGGATCTTGCAAAGTGGCTCACCAGTGCATCTTTCCCCTGCAAAACAAATTAAATATACATCATCAGTAGCTAGATTAGATAGATATGGGATGTTCTAGGATATCTGACATTTTCACGGGTTAAAAGGAAGGGAGAATTTTTTTTTTCACCTGAATCTTGGCCATGGCAGCATTTGAGATCTTTTTTGAAGTATAGATACCATCCCGAGTCTCATAATTTCCCCATTTATAACCTTGGAAAAGTTCTTGCATTTTCTTGGCAACAGATGGACTTGTGCAGTTCACAAATGCATACCCCCTATTTTTCCCAGTACTAATTACAGGGATACAAAAAAAGAAAAAGGAAAAAGAAAAAGGAAAAAGAAAAAAAAAAAAAAAAGAACAGAAAGCCACAGCATTAGAAAGGCCTTTATATAGGTTGCTAAAGAATAACCCAAATAAATTCTCCGACCATCAAGGATTTAGCCACACAGATAAGAGAAAAGGTAGCTTGAGATTAAATATGACTCATTACTTGAATTTTATGGGCAGATAGAGGAAATCATACTCCAGTTGATGCTCCAGGCAACACTTATCAAGAAACACCATAAATGAGTCTCTCCTGCGCATTAAACACCCACAATAATTATTTCCAAAAAAATTGCAGCTTTCACTGACCCAATTAATGATCAATGATAATTCATAGTACTTTACAAAGAAGGCACACATGGAGATGGAAACACATATCAAACATATCAGTCTAAATGGCCTGCATATATACACATCCATTTCTTCGTGGTACAAATTACAATAAGAATGGGGGTTATATTAATTAAGATACTGCCAACAAGATTTATCTTTACCATTCGAATTGCTGCATGCATGCAGTACTTAATCTTACAAACTCACCAAATCAGATCTGTTCCAGTGATTTAGGGAAGAAAGTTATTAATGGGGGGCATTACATCTTAATAGTTTGAATGCAAGTAGCTACGAGCAATAAATTTGACACCACCATTTAATGGAACTTGACAACACACACACATATATATATATACTCCCATACTCTAGCTTTGACCCACGTCCAACATGCTGTTGGGACCGCCAAACACCACTTTAATATGATATTGTCCGCTTTGGACCAAGTCCACACGAATTTGTTTTTGGACACATCCCAAAAGCCTCATAAAAGTCCACACGAATTTGTTTTTGGACACATCCCAAAAGCCTCATACTAATGGAGTTAAGTGGACAACTATATTTAAGGTGATTTGTCCTTGAATTTCTAATGTGAAACTTGAGTTTGATACCCAACACATGCATCATACATGTATAACTAACTCGACATGCATAATTATGCGGAGGTTTATAACACAAGTATTATTAATATTTCAAGTTGAATTACAATTCGTAACAATAACTTTTAAGAATAAAGAAAAGGAATCAACTTGTATAATTAAGTCTAATCTAAAAGGTGATATGATTTGAAAAAAGGGTTTTTGAGGTTTTGGAAGAAATGTAATACTCTAACCTAATTTTAAGATAATTTATGTAATTAAGTTATTTTATTTTTGATTTTAAATTAGTTAACTTAGAATTTAATGTTTTGTTATGAATCAATTAGATATAAAATGTAATGGACTGAATAATAAATTAATCGTCAATAAGTGTAAGAGTCTTATTACACTCATTAGATGATACATGTTCTTCTGGTACCAATGAAAAGGACACAGAGGAAGAAGAACAACTAGGGTCTTTAGTAGAAACCATTAAGAAAGGTATAATAATCATATAATTTGATTATTATGATATGATCATACAGTTCTTAATTAGTCTGATAATTTAAAATTTTAATTTTATTTTATTTTAAGACATTTTGTATAACGATCTTATTTAATTGAATATAAGAGACTTTGTATCATTTGATAAATAAAAGGATGTGGTTGTTTACAACTTAAATTTCTGATTTTTGATTCACAAAAAATGCCCGAATAACCTAGGAGAAAGAAAACCTTAAATGAAAAAGGGAAATTATTCAAATACCAACCATTTACAAGACAAATGAAAGTTAATACAACTATCTTTTAACATAGGCAACAAAAAGATTTAAAATAGAAGATACAATAGTCAAGAGGAAAAAAAAAAAAAAAAAAGAAATTTGCAGGAAAACTTAAACAAAAGGGGACATTTATTTATGCATATAGAAAATAACTGGGAATATGGTCTCATGCATATAGATAAATAAAAGATGAATATAGGGATTGTGAAATGGAAGCGCTAGCTACCTATACTTCTTTGGTATGTTCCTGATCATCACGGTTGTCCTGACATCGGCAAATGGTGGAATCTCTTCCTTCTTAAACCACAGATGATTTCCTCGGAACTTCTGACAGTTACCCCTCTTGAGCCCTCTAAGTCTAGGAGGCACAAATCTAACGGCAGGTTGTTCAGAAATCTCGTTCATGGGTGGTAATTCCTCAACAGAGCGGGCATCGGGCTGATTTTCCATGACAACAGTACCCCTGCACGTACGTACACCATCGACGGGTGCAACTGTTGGATAGTAAACAAGACACCCCGAGTATGCATAGTAGTAGTAAAAGCCGTCCGAGAATACAAATGGAAATTGATAAGGATTGATGTAGTAATGAACCACCCCCGGTGTGGTTCGGTAACTAGTTTCTGCAGGTACTGCACCTGATGCGTAAGTATACATTGAATATGGAATAAATGGAAAGGCAAGTTTCTCTCCTTCAATGGTAGTAGAAGAAGACAAACGAGGAGGGAACCATGATCTTGCATGTGGATTCAGAGACATTATGGTACAATTGAGAAGATGATCAAATTAAGAAAGAAAGAAAACAAACAACAAAAAAGCTATGAAAAATGTTGATATTAAGATCACCGATTTTGTTAAAATATTCGAGATATTTTATGAATCATGAACTCTATGTATATATCCAATAAAATTAAATAATATAACGTTTTCAATTTTTTTTTTCCTAATTTGATATGTTTCTTTTCCTTTTTTTTTTTTTATTCTTTTTTGAAAAAAATTGATGTGTTCCTTAATTAAGAATGAGAAAGGTCTATTAATGCATTTAAATGGTTTAATCCAATATATATATATATATATATATATCAATATTTATATATATAATTTATTTAATTAGTTTATATATGTATATATATTTGGTAATGAAATATTTTTTGACCTTCCAACTAATCTGTTTAAAGACATTTAATGTGATCAGATTATATGAAATCTAAGTTAATTAGTGAGAATTAATTAATTTTCTAATTGTCAATAAAATATCCTAGTTATGTTCTTTGAACTAAGAATCGCCCTATTAAAAGAAAATTATCCGGTTCAATTTCTAACTATTTATATTTTTTCAAGTTCGCACTAAAGCTTTAGGCTTTATTTGGATAGCCATTAAAATGGAATATTGTGTCATGATTTTTGCAGACAAAATTTCACTTATTTGGACAGCTAGTAAACACAAATAAATTTGTGTCCCCTTATTTCTAACCTAATAAAGTTGAGCCTATATCTATAAGGTTCAATTTCACACGCCATCATCATTTTCTTTCCCATTTTCACGCTATTACCGGGTCAAGTAGTGTTTCACTTCTTTTCTGGTTTTTCAACCAGTAGCGAAAAAAGAAAAAAGAAAAAAAAAAGCTTCACTGTGAAATGGTTGTACTGAGGTCTTTTGCACTAAGAAACCATCCAACCACTAACATTTACTGCCTAATTCTATTCAGTTCATCTATCAATCTGTGTGCTTATACTCTATTTATACTAATATATCAATGGCTGGCAAGATTCGTTCACAACAAAGTGTATAAAATGCATGCCTTGTGAAGGTGTTGCGCATTGTAGTATTTCAATCTCAACTAAACCCATTAACAAGGTATTTTAGTTCACAATGTGTTCATCATTATATACGAAGAATATACATGCCCATAAACGATTTCATTAGTAATACATGTGTTTTCGTTGCGCAATACCAGTATGAGGAATTTAGATATGTTTATTTATTATTTATTATTTTTATTCTTAAACTCAAAAACTAATTTGAAATGTGGCAAGGTCTATGCGGGGTGTTGTTGTTCTACTCACCTTGTTGATTTGTAGTTGTCTACGAGCGAGAATAGCATCACATCATATTTCGAGCAGCAGAAGAGGTTTAAGGCATGACCTGAACCATATTTTCATATATCAATACGTATTTCCTGTGTTCAAGAAATTGATGTTTGTTGAAAGTTTAGTCGACTATTTCATTATGCCTATCATGTAATGAACATACTGTAATGATGTTGTGAAACACTTTCATTAATAACATAAATTATTATTACACCTATATATAAGGTAAATATATATATATATATATATACATGTGTGTATAGTTATATGAAATATATTTCAATTTGTTACACATGACATGTCCTATTACTCCGCTAATTGCATATTATATTTGATTAATAAGCATATATATATATATACACATATGTTTTAAAATTTGGCATTTATTGGTTTGGGGTATATATGAGAACACTCGTCATAGATGTCGCAAAAAAGTGGTGATGGTACCTTTCAACAATCAGCTTAGAGGAAAGTTTGGACTCCAAATCCTGAAGGTCATTTCCTTGTTATTCTTCGTGATTGGAAACTCAAGGATGGTAATTGGGTACAAGGTAGATTTGAGGCTTCTGTTTGGAAAAAAAATACTATATGAGTTTAATAGCTTCATAGGTAGTACATTCACAGTAGCTCAGTTGACTCAGAAATTCACTAGAATGCGCGAGCAATATCTCGCAATGAAGGCCATATTGGAGGACTCATCCATCATAGGAATCGAGTCCAATGCAATATAGATTGCGATCCAAAGTAATGGGATTATATCAAAAAGGTATATTTCATTTAATTACTACTTTTTTTTTTTATTTTAAAATTATTTTTCTTTCTTTTTTCATTTATTTAGTTTTCCAAATAGTTATGCGTTGACAGTGTTTAATTACATTATTAAGTTTGGCTACATTATCCTAATGTAATTCATTAGTTGTTAAATTAATGTCACGTAATGTATTGATCGCTACCATGACTATTTTACGTACACTGATGACGTTTTTTGAATTTTCCTTGCAATTGCAAAATTTACATTATAAATATATGTATACATGTATTTAAGAGAAAGCTAGAGACCAAGCACCTGAAAGGGAATAGAGGGCTGCCTTATTATGCAATGATAGGTGAGGTTTTTTGGGATAGTGGTGCATAAGGTACATTCGAGCGTTCAAGTATGGAGGAGCCTCTAACTGATGAGCAGGAACAACAAGTGATTCGCTAGCAGATGAATCGTAGCCTCAGATCCCCTTTTCTAGACATTGTACCGATAATTGATTCACCAGATGATGGTGACGACAGTCAGCAAGAGATGAGTATGGATACTAATGTACCATCAGAATCAACTCCCAAAAGCGGTAGTGCAGTTTCTGTTGGTCGACCATTCATTTATGAGAGAAAACTGAAGGTGTCAACCATGGAGGGTATGTGCAATACATGGAATGCAATTGCTAAGAAGAATACTGTTAAAAAGTAGAAATATGTCGATGATTCAGTCCGTGATAAGACTGCTTCCATAAATCGTTGCATTAAACTCCTTTCAGAAGATTGTGAATCCATTCATCCCATGGTTGCAATTGAATCATGTAAAATATTTCGTGACGAGATGTTCTGTGAAGCATGGGTGAATTTCGATTTGGAAACAAGAGTTCACCTTGCGGCAACCAACTTTATGGGATTGGATATTTAGAGCACTCTTTTCAATCATATTCTATCCTGGATCATCTTTCTTTTTTTTTTTTTTTTTCTTCTTTTTTAAGAGACATAATGGATGTTCTATTTTATATGTTGAGTCTTTATCGTTATTTGTTTTTCTTTCTTTTTTTATTTTTATTTTTAATGTCTAGGCTTTGTTACATGTGTTGTGATTTCCTAACATATTTATCTATCGTTTCATGCAATTTGATCATCTTCACTGCATCTATACATATTCGTCTATGTTCTTGTAGAGGTGTAAACGAGCCGAGCCGAACCGAACATCGCATGTTTGGGCTTGGTTTGTTTATTTTTCGAGCACTGCTCGAGTTCGCTCGTTTAAGGTTTCGAGCATAAAATTTTGTTCGAGTTCGTTGGATTAATTCGTTCGTATAGTTCGAATATTATTTGAGTTCGGCTCGTTTAACTTTCAAGCGAACTCGAGTTCGAGTTCGAGCTAGAATTAAGTTTTTAAAAAATTAAAAAAAAATAAATATAAATATTAAAAATATCAAATTTATATTAGGCTTAAAATTTCTAAAATAACAATAACTTATATAATTTAAGTATTTAACAACTTAATAAACTAAAAAACCTTATTAGAATATAAAAACTCACATAAAATAATAAATTTCAAAAAGATAATCATATAATACAAATTAACAACACAAAGGATTATAAATAAAAACAAAAACAAAAGAGTAATTTTTTCATACATTTCTTAATAAAGAAAAACATAACAAAAGGTTAAAACTCCATAAAATGATAAATGCAACATCTAAAAATTAAGTACAGTAACTAAAATTGTCAAATTCCAAACTAAGATATAAAAATTTCTTCAAAAGATGGATGTTCATCCTCCACCTGAAAAAGAAGAAGAAGATATATCTATTAATTATATATAACAAATTATTCATAAACATATTATATTATATATATAAAGGATGGAAAAAAAAAAAAAAAAAACCTGATTCAATATTACCAGATTAAGAATTTTCAATATTACCAGCATGTTCATGAGTAATGCGGGATGCCATACTTTTATTAAGAATTTCAGTATTCTACTAGATTCAACACCCTACTACCAACATAAATATGCAATATTTAAGACTAACATTTAGATATTCAAATGCACAATTCCTTATAATGAAGCCCCCAGAAGGTCTTCAAGCTAGAGGCTGACAGATCTGAACCAACAGAGTGTAAAGCCATCGGCTTTTATTAATCAGGTTTAAAATCACATTAGTTCACCGTCCATGCATTACCCATTTTTAAAACTTGAAATAGGCAGGAAATTTATCCAATATCCTAATTTACTAAACAACTCAGAGAATACTCTCGACAAATCCAGTTTGGCTTCCTTCCAAAACAGCAGAATTCCAGTCCTCCCAACCAACAACAAGGGAGAAAAAAAATTCCAGTAGAAAAGAGCGAAATAATAACAAACACCAAGTCCGAATCAAAAGAATGAACTTCCTACATTTCAACATTTTTGATTACTCTTCAGCAATGACAAATGGTTATGCAATGTCAAGCCCACGTCGAATCTAGGGTAGACTAATTAGAAAAGAAGCCATGTTTAAAGAGATAAATTCGCGAAAACTTTCACCGGCGATAAATTTACGAAAACTTACAACAGCGACCGCAGACCAGTGGAGACCGGTGACTGGCGAGGCTCGTTACCGTGAAGAGTTGAGAGGCGCAGTAGTTGGCACTCGACAGAGACCAGAGAGGCAGAGAGAAAAGAAAGGAAAGGGGAAAAGAAAAGGGGAAAGGGAAAGGGGAAAAAGAGATTTTATATGTGGGAGGGTAAAAAAAACCCTAATGTGAATATTATTATTTTTTTTATTAAATAATAATTCATATAATATATAAATATTATAATTTATTTGCGAATGCTCAATTATGTTCGCGAACACTATTCGAGTTCGCTCGAAAATTAATCGAGCGTAGAAAAATGTTTGAATTCGGTTCGTTTAATAAACAAACGAGCTTTAGTCGAACATAAACGAGCTCAAACGAGCATTGTTCGTGAATGTTTGGTTTGTTTAACAACTCCATGTTCTTGTATGTTTTTCATAATGATTTTTAAATTCTTTTACATTGTGGAGTTCGTAAGAGCCGAAAATTTTCATAATACACACACACACACATATATATATATCTATGTGTACGGTATATATATAAGGCTTAAAGAAAATAATATATATATATATATATTATTCCTAAATGTATTGAATCTGTGTATGCAATGGTTGTTGTCATTATCAATTCATTTTTATGTATCATGTATATCACTTTCAAAATCTGAGTCATTATCAATACATTTTGTCACGCCCCGGAACTGAGGCACTACACAACCGTACCCTCAAGGTTTCCCCTAAGAGCACAAGGTCTTTTTCACAACTTAATCAAAAATTTAGCCCCAAAAATAGAACGAAGGAAATCTAAATCCTCAATACAAGAGATAATTCCAAAAATAAATATAAGGACAATATCATAACTATAATCTCCCATAGAAATTCTGAAATAGAGTTAGGGGGTAAAATCCCAAAATGAAATTCTAATCTAATTACGAAAATGGAACTTTTCACGTATTCTCTTACTCATCATCACAAGCATCTGCAAAAAAGAGAAGTAAAGGAGGGGATGAGCTACAAAGCCCAGTGAATAAACATAATATTCAATTTCCCTGTTTTCCAAAACATTAGAAAATCAGTAACTAAAAAAAATAATTTTCAAAATATCAATTAACAAATCAAAATAGACTTCCCTGTAAAAAATTTAACAAACAAACAAAATGTCACAAATTCAAATCCTTTTCTTTTAGTAGGCTCAAGCAAGTATAGTCACTTGTTAGCTTAATCGAATTCGACCCTAACTGTTTATCCCGCCAGGACGGCTAGAACTTATCAAAGTGTGAGCTTTTCACCATGCTTAATGGGTTCAGAACTTATAATTTGGAACATGTTCCCCCAACTAATTTCTAAACAGACTTGAGGTAAAAAAATTATATTTTTGGGGAAGACTTAAACAGTTTTGATGTTACGGAAAAACACAATCAGATAAACCTCCTCAAGACTTGGGGAGATGAAAATGTATCCCTGTGGGAAAAGCAGTAACCCGATGGGGAATTGATGATCCTGATGGGAATATCAAAGAGCAGCCTGGAAAAATATGTAATCAAAGATGAGATCTCTCTCAATTAGCTATTGAAAGCTAGTTAAAAACAATGATATGAATTGTAAATGGATTCTAGAGGTGAAATTCGATGGAGAGAAGGTAGTAAAAATGATGAAAATTTCCTTCCCAAAGTCAAAGAGAAAATTTAGAGAAAATTCTTGAAAAAATGATGTTTGAGACAAAGTGTTTCGTGAATTATGAATTTCTCTCCTAATTTGGTCATGAAAACTTCCTTTTTATAGATGAAAATCATAAGGAAGATATTTTATTTAGGGAGGTTAAGGTTCCTTACCCTCCAAGTAAACTAGGTGAAGCACCTTTAAAATATCTAAAAGGGATATTTTTAGGCTGCCTTTTGAGATGCATGAAAATGAGTTGTTTTTGAGATATTTTGCCTCAAGGGCATAAATGTAAAATTGGTGTGGTTAGCACCATAAGCATTTTTTT
>JAXGGT010057827.1:0-10000 GCA_035583425.1 Marsdenia floribunda
GCTCTCTTTTATTCTCTCTCTTTCTCTCTCTTATTTTACTTAGGGTTTTCTCCTTCTCAATGGATTCTCTGGAAGGAGGTGGCCAAGTTGCAGGCTGTCAACAAAGAGCTACTGGGAGGCAAAGAGCAAGTAGAAGCCGAATTGATGTGGTTGAGCTTGGTTAATGTGAGGGAGCTCATTATTCGCGAGTTCTAGGCCTTTGCAGACTATGATGTAGCCATTGGCAGACGAGCCAATGTCTTCCTGGAGCTGGGGCAAGCTCACATGGTGCGACAGCTCCATGGTGGGTACTTTGAGGACAAGACCCCTCTCGTCCAAGCTTTTAAGGGTTTATTTGTGGACCCTGAGTTTAGAGATGGAGCAGACTTTGTCCCTTTCACCGATGAAGAGTTGCAGGAGATCAAGGAGCTGGACATCGAGGACGGTCTCCTTGAGGGGGTTCCTCCCCCCAAGACGGTCCCATGGTTTTGGGACTTGACTAAGGAGTTCCCTAAGCCACCTGTCGCCGATCCATCTGCTGAGCCTACTACTGCAGACACCGTCAATGCTGAGGGAGTTGAGGTGGTGGACCCCGCTCCCATTGCTACTCCTGCGCTGACTCCTACTGCTCAAATAATAGAGCCTGGGACTCTTCTGCTCAACGATGGGGTGATTGACCTCACGGAGCCCCAAGCTTAATTCCCCTTCTTCTTTTTTTTTTTTTTTTGTAATAGCATAGGGACTTTTGTGTGCACATTTTTTTTATACATTAATGAAAGCTCCAAGTATATTTCTTCACTCCATTTGTTCATTTACTGCTTTACTTTATACTAAGAACAAAAATTAATTGCACGATCTTGTATATGCTAAGTAAAATAACACCAATAGATGTAAGTAAAGCAGCTCGAATGAGGAGTAATTAAATAACTTATTTATCAAAAAGCAAATCATGCTGTCTATTCAAAGTAAATTACATTCATCTAAGATCTCAGCTTAGTCTGGGTTTTTCCCTTAAACACTTAAGCATTCAATCAAATGATGCTCTATTTACTAAGGTTAAAACAAGTTAATGCTGGAGTAAGGAAAATTACTGATAGTATATTCTAAGTTGGTCGGAGTGCCAAGGATTTGGTAACAAGGTTCCATCAGCTCTAGATTGCATATAGGTTCCAGGTCCAACCTCTTTTTCAAATCAGTAAGGACCTTCCCAATTTGGAGTGAGATTGTTAGCATGTGCTTGTTGCGAGGTGACTTCAATTTTTCTCAGCACCCAATCTCCAATGTGGATCAGTCTCCTAGTGACCCTCTTATTATGTGAAGCCTTTGTCTGCTATTAATAGGCTTCTAGGCGGAGCCGTGCTGCCTTTCACCTTTCCTCAAATACATCAAGGTCTATTTGTCGGCTTATGGTGTTTACTTCGTGCTTGGATTCAGCAACCCTTTGTGTGGGGAGTGCTACTTTGGCTGGTGAGATTGCCTTGGATCTATATACCAGAGCGTACGAAATCTTGCCTGTGGGGCCCTTAGCCAAAGTGCAGACAACCCACAAGCTCTGCTGTAACTCTTCCACCCATTTGTTGGACTTGCCTTCTAAATTCCTTTTCAGGGCATTGAGGACAAGTTTGTTAGTGGCTTCTTCCTATCCATTTCCCTGAGGGTGCGCCACAGAGGATTTCCAGTGCTTTATATGGAATCACTCACACTCCGAAGTGAATTTTCTTTAGAACTACGTTCCATGGTCTGAGACAAAGGCTCGTGGCACACCGAACCCGCATAAGATGTTGTCATGGAAGAAGCTCAAAACATTATCTTCCATGGGTCGTGCTAGTGGCTTCACTTCTATCCATTTTGAGAAATAGTCAACGGCGACGACCAAGTATTTGACACCGCCCTTGCCCTTAGGGAAATTACCCATTAAGTCCATTCCCCAAATATCGAAAGGCCAAGTAGGTATAACTGGGGTTTGCTCACTGGAGGGTTGCCTGGGAAAAGTGAAGTATAATTGGCAACTGAGGCATCGTTTTGCATAGGCTTCAGCATCCTTTCAAAGTGTTGGCCAATAATATTCTTGAAGGATGACCCATTACGCAATGGACCTCCCACCGAGGTGGCCTCCACAAGCTCCTTCATGCAGCTCGAACAACAAGTCTTGTGTTGACTTCGACAGCACACAGCGAAGGAGCGGTTTTGAGAACGACCTCTGGTATAGGAGGTCTCCAATGATGATATACCGTGTCAATTACTTGTGGATTTGCTTCGCCTTGACTGGATCATTTGGCAGTTTCTGATGCTCTATGTACGTTGAAGCTCGTCTATCGAGGTTTTTGGGACGTCGTCAATTTGCATTAGACTGTGACCTGGCACTATTGATGCCTCCTTTTGCACTTCGATCACAATCCCTTCATTATTAGATGATTCTTCGAAAGCAATTTTTGCCAAAAGATCTACCCGTGTGTTATGTTCTATTCCGATGGCCTCAATAGAGAAGAAATTGAGCCTAGACACCTCCTTTTGTGCCAAATGTATATATTTGGTCAAATTGTCCGAGTTAATATTGAATTCTCAAGTCATTTGCTTCATGACGACCTGGGAGTCTCTTAGGACCCTTAGAGAGCAGACAGCTACTGTCCTGACCAAACAGAGGCTGATAATGAGGGCCTCGTATTCGGCTTCACTATTTGTTATCTGGAAGTCGAGTCACACGCTTCGCTCTAGAACTTGGGTCCCCTTAGGTGACTTAAGGAGGATGCTTGCTCCCGCTCCTTTGGAGTTGACCGCTCCGTCGATGTTCATGACCCAAACGTCGTCAGGGACTTCGAGAGCTAGCCCCTTGTTCTCTTCAGATACCCTTTTCAGTTGACTTCTCTGAGAAGGAACATTCTGCCAAGAAATCAGCTAAGGCTTGACCCTTGATTACTTTCCTAGGGATAAAGTTAACCATGTATCCACTTAACTCGACAGACCATTTGAGCAGTCTACCAGATTGGTCCATTTTATGGAATATTTGGTGGAGTGGGGAGTTAGTGTAGACATTAATAACGTGGGACTCAAAATAGGCTCGTAGTTTTCGAGATGCCACAACAAGAGAGTAAGCCAATTTTTCTATATTAGGTTACTGGATTCAGGCCCGTTAAGCACTTTACTCACATAATACACGGCCAACTACCTTTTGTCCACTTCCCTAACTAAAGTAGTGGCGACGGCTAGGTACGTAGCTGCCAAGTACAAGAAAAGATGCTTTCCTACTAATGGGGCGCTCAACAAGGGAGTTTGACTCAGGTAATTATTTAAGCTTGCGAAGGCGGTCTCGCACTTTGGGCTCTACTGTACCTACTTGGTTGCTCCTTTTAGGGCCTTGAAGAATGGCAAGAACCTTTCGGCGGACTTTGATATGAACCTTCCTAATGCTGCTATGCATCCGTTAAGCCTTTGCAGGTCTTTAAGGTATCTAGGGGGTTCATGTTGAGTAGGGTTGCGATTTTCTCAGGATTAGCCTTAATTCCTTTCTCCGTGACCATGAAGCCAAGGAATTTTCTTGATTTCACCCCGAAGGAACACTTTGTAGATTTGAGCTTCAGGCCGAAAGTGTCCATGGTATCGAAGGTCTATGTTAGGTCTGTAAGGTGAGAGGTTTCGACCTTCGTCTTCACTACGATGTCATCAACATAAGCTTAGATGTTCCGACCGACCTAGCTCCGAGATACTTGGCTCACCATCCTTTGATATGTGGCCCCAGCATTTTTCAGCCCGAAAGGCATAACCTTGTAACAGTATATACCTCTAGCTGCCCGAAAGGAGGTGTGAACTTGATCCTCTTTGTGCAGCTTAATGTGGTGGTATCTGAAGAAGGTATCTAGGAAGCTCATCGTTGAGTACCTTGATGTAGAATCGACTAGGGCATTGATTCTAGGGAGTTGATAACAATCCTTTGGATAAGCTTTATTTAAGTCGGTGAAGTCCACGCACATTCTCCACCTCCCATTTTTTTTCTTCACCATGACAACATTCGCAAGCCACGTTGGATATTTCACCTCTTGCATGAATCTGGCCGTGAGGAGTTTGGCGGCCTCCTCTTTCATGGCTTGCTCTTTTTCTTCGCCACATCGTTGGGGCTTCTGTTGTATCGGCCTGTACTCCGATGCGATGTTCAGCTTGTGCTCTGTGACTCCCTCGGCCAGTCTCAGTATATCTACTGTACTCCAGGCTATGGTTGACCGCCTCTTCCAAAGAAAGGCCACGATGTCCTCTTTCTCGACTGGGGGAGATCGGCCCCTATCTTCACCAGCTGCTCAGGGTGGTCTTCGTGGACGATGATCTCTTCGTACTCCATTGGCTCGATCGAAGTATGTACCTCGAGGTCTTTCTTTACTAAGGCTGTGGCGAAGATCACTCCGATTTGCATGGGTTGCGAGTCGACAACCTCGCCGCACCTTTGTTTTCTACTTTTCATCAGAAAATCCAAGAGAGGGCAAGTGTTGTTGCATACGCAACTGATGCCCCCTTTCAGGGGAAATTTAATTTGCTAGTGGGCCATTGAAACCACTGCCTCAAACGCGGCCAAGGAAAGGGCAACCATTATGGCATTGTAGGAGGAATCAATATCTACTACGAAGAATTCGACCTCCCTTTTTTGTGAAGCCACCCGGCTTCCAAGAGTAAATGTGAGGGTCACCGTGACTTTGACGAGCATTTAGTGGTTGGTGAAGCCCGCCAGTCTGGTAGAGTCTGGTTCAAGCTGGTGGTTACTGAGTCCCATCTCTTTGAAGCATAGGTAATAGAGGATGTCCTTTGACGCTCTTGTGTCGGCCAGTATTCTCTTTACTAAACAATTATCGATGCCAGGACTTGTCAGGGGGGCTTCAACCACGACTGGATTATAGCGGGCTTTGGTCATAGGTGCCAGCTCGGATCGAGAGAATGTTATTGTTTCTCCACCACTGAGGAGCTCTGGTGCATAGTAGGTAGAGCGGAGTGAGTGGATTTGCCTCTTCAATTGGGAGATTGAATGGGTTTTTGTCATTATGACTTCAATCACCCTCTCTCCACTTTCTCTTTGGCTCCTACCCTCCTCAGTCTGCCTCGGGTGGTTGTCTGCTTTATACTCTGAGAGGTAACCATCTCGGAGGAGGCATTCGATGGCCTTGCGCAGTTGTATGCAGTTTTCAGTGGGATGTCCATGATCCCGGTGGAAGGCACAGCACTTAGTCCAGTCCTTAGTTTTATTTAGATCTAAAGGGGAGGGGTCTTTCACTCCATGCCTTTCTTTCAACAAGGAGATAAGACTTTCCCTGGTGACATTGAGGGGAGTGAAAGTTTCCTCCCCTTTCTTTCTTTTTCTTGTTTTATCTTTTTTCTTGTCAGCTCTTGAGGGGGATCACTGACTTTCTCCTTCGAACACGTGCTCCTTCTTCTTCCTGGAGTTGCTGGGTGTGGAGGATGATGCATCTTTTTCCAGTGCCACCTTCCTATCAAATATTTCTCCAAGCGTGCGCGGCTTCCGGAGTTGAAGTTCGGTATATAGGGCGGTGGACCTGAAACCCTATTCAAAGCACGTAAGGACAGTGTCCTCACTGAGGCCCTTTATTTCGTCGTGGACCTTCTTGAAGCGATCTAAATAAGACAACAATGACTTTCCTTCACGCTGCTTCACATTGGCGAGGTCCTCGCGGGTTTTGCGTATCACCCCTGTAGACTCGACAGAGCATGGCTTCATCGTTGGTAATAGGCCCCATTACTGATTTGTAACGACATGTGTTCTTGGGGCCTTGCCTATCCTAAATACAGGGCGAACTGAGGTAGTTTAAGGGTGGGATTTGGTGGTACCTCCCTGTTCCACCTCCTGAATGGGCCTATCTCAATGCCTCTGGACTTGGGTTGTCTTGCTTTGTCCTTGGCGGTGAGGGCAACGTTCTCGACCTTTTTGATTCAGGTCTTAGCGTCGTCACAGGCCTTGCATGAGGACGAGGAGAGTGGTGTGACTCACCAACCTCACTAGATCTGGTGTGGTGTGTTCGCTGTCTCTTGGATTGGGTGGCGCTAATGTGACTAGCTGAGACCCTCACCTGAGCTTCTGTTCGAGTGTGAACTATCTCGCGTGAAGCTCCAGGGGCCTGAGTAGCTTAAGCGGCCTCTGTGACTGGCACAGGTGGTAGGAGTACTTGTCCAATCACTGCCATGTGGTTTCTCAAGGCTGCCCAATCGGCCCATGCCTCATTTTGCTTTCTAAACCGCTCCATTTCCTGTTCCCAAGGCTCTGGGTGGCCCCTCGCAGGGTCAGCAGTGGCTTAGCTCCTTTGCCTATTGAGCCTGTCTCTCAGATCCTCGGATAGACGTCCCAACCGTTCGGTGGCTAGGCATCTATGAGCTGGAGGTCCTGCTGGTTGAGTCGGCTCAGACCTCGACCGAGAGGATGAAGCTGCCGGTCAGGATACGGGCTTTGCCGATGTTTGCAGGACAGGCTCCTTTAACCTCTGTCCTGCGGAAGCTCTTTAGTGCCCTTTGGACGTCATATTCGAGAAGTTCTTGCAAGTGAAAATGTTCTTATGGATTGAGAGGAAAATGCTATTCAAGGAAAGAGGGGAAGTCTTTTCTCGGTAACGGAACCAACTAATCGGGAATCAACTTTTCTATGTGCTGAGTAGGATGAATATCTCCACTTCACGGTCTGAATCGCCTGCAAGACAAGTCAAATCCCGGAGAAGGATTCTGGCGATGATCCTTCGATGGTAAAATTCGTTAGGATTCTAAGAAGATTCAAGGTATGAAACAGTATCAAGGAGTAGATAGAGATACCAGAATCAGATCCTTGTTTAGGTTAGCATTACCGTTATTTATAGAAACGTTTACCCCAATAAGGGTAGGACACCTATCTAGGAGGTACACCCTTGCACTGCGCGTGGCCGACAAGGGGCGTACTTCCTCTGTATCGATGTCAAAAGGGCATTACTTGCTTGGTATTGGACCAGATAGTGATATCCGGAGTGAAGTGCCGATGGTGGACCCGACCACCGATGTGATTTCTTTAGTAGGTTGGACTTCGATCCGTTGCGAGGACTCAATGGTTTTCGGGCTGCGACCTCCTAGGTGGACTCTTCGAGGGGTGCCACTTGGCCAGCCTTATCTGGAGTGGCACACTTGTTAGCTTTCATGCATTGATTTCCTTCAGTGATAATTTTTTGAGTTAATTAAACTAACACGTATCTTATTTTATTAGTAACTTAGATAATATGTTTCAAAGAAAAATAAATAAATAAATAAGAAAAATAAGAAAAAAAATAAGACCCAATTTGGTAAGTTGACAAAATGGTCACAATATATTTATTCTTCAAAATTTTCAATTACTATTGTTAAATATGTCACAAATCTCCTCTTATAATATCGGTTGCTTTATTTCTTCAATTAACTTAATGCAGAAAAATGGTATTAGTTTGCCATGAATGTGTAGCTTAGTTGGTAGTAACCTCACTTATGATTCGAGAGGTCATAAGTTCGAGATATGACAGAAATAAAAATATCTTAAATTTCAAAAAAAAGATTAATTAAGTTAACACATATTTTATTTTAAATAATATTTTAAAAAATATTTTACGTGATCTATAGAAAAATAAAAAAATAAAAAAATAAAGAGATCTCAATTTGGCAGGTAGATATAATGGTCACAATATATCTCTTCTTCAAAATTATCAATTATTATTGCTAAATATGTAAAACAAAAATGTCCTCTTATAATATGAATTGTTCTCTTTCTTCAATTAAAAGTAAAACTACAAAGTAAAGGATCACTTATAAAAGGTAAATGGTGATAGGTTGGACCTATTTTCATGAAGGTAAATGTCGTCTTATATATAGGGGTGAATAGTCTTTATAAGATCTACACTTGCAGAGCATGGATCACATTTACTTTTTCGTTCACTTAATTATATAAAAGAATAATAAAATTTCCTCACATAACTTTTTCCAATACTCCTTTCTATCTTGTAGGGGTAGGTGTAAGTGTCGTATATCCCCTGATAATGTGTATCTTGTGAATGTGTTTTTTTTTTTTTTCTCTTTTTTTTTTTCTTTCCTCATTAGATCTTATGATATTTGAAATATATAGTTATTAAAATTATTTAAATTTAATAATAATTTTAATGAATTTAGTAAACAGCCCTTATGCCTTGCATTATATATGGGGATGAAATGTCCTTATGATATCTACACTATGGATCACATTTGCTTTTCCGTTCACTTAATTATATAAAAGAATAATAAAATTTCCCCACATTGCTTCTGCCAATACACCTTTCTTTGTTGTAGGGTAGGTGTTGTTTGCCCCCCACGATGTGTATCTTATGAATGTCTTTATTTATTATTTTTTTTTCCTAAATGGGTCGACCTGCTCTAATTCGAACTTGATTATTTTCAATCTTAAGCCGTTAATTTCTTATTGCTTTCGTGTCAAGTCAAATATTGTCACTTCTAGTATTAAACTATTGTTTAAACTTTAGAATGATAAAATTAAGATGTTCAAAATTTAAAAGTGATTCCAATTTTCAAGACATAATAATGGTCCTAAATGTTAATTATAAAAGAATCATAAGAATTCCCCACACAACTTTTGCCAATGCGCTCCTTTCCTTCAGGGTGCTTAGGTCTCGGCCTTGCACAATGTGTATGATGTTTTTTTCTTTTTTTCTTTTTTTGTTGTTTTGCTTTGTTTTATACACTATTTGCTATTCAAAGTTATTATTTAACTAATTTAGATTTAACTTTCAATATAAATTTTAATTATTACATAACATTCACATCAAGAATCCAATCGGGATTTTCGTGACGCATTTACAAATAGCTTATCACTTATGCAAAGTTATGATAAAGATATTCTATCATTCTAATTAGTTATTCATTTTATTTCTTTTTCTATTCCATAAACTATTAAAATAATTTAATGTTTTAACAATAGTTAAAAGAAAAAAAAATCCCATGAAACATTGAAGATTTTCATTGGATAAGTCGTAGAATGAAATATTATAATTTATTGAATAATTATATAATTTTGATACTTTTATAAAAATCTAATTAAAAGTAGGGTGTACCGAGAAATTCTTAGGATATCATATAAGATATTGTCTGAGAAACTAATTAAAATAAGACACGTATTAATTTAACTAGCCCTTAAAACTAACACTATTATCTTTTTTTAAGTTAATTTTTATAATTTTTTTAAATAAAAAAATTAAAAATTATAATCATGTTGAAAGAAAAATTATCGAAATATTTTTAATTATTAAGAGTAACGAGAAAAATATTTTGATTTTCTTTGTAAACTTTTCAATTGATTATAATTTTAATTGTTAAAAAAATTATAAATATTGATTTAACAGAAGATAAATGTGTTTGTTTTTAGAGTAAAGCAAACTAAAATGTATTTTATCTTTTGAAAATATGTTAATCAAGCTAACACGTTTTATTCTCTTTCTTCAATTAATAACACAAATTAAAGGAGTAATTTAGTTGATAATAGTTTCAGTTATAAAAGGTAAATGGTGATAGGTTGAATCCATTTTCATGAAGGTAGTAAATGATGTAGTCGAAAGGTCCTTCTTCTAGAGGGGTGAGGTGGCTGAATGGTCCTTCTAAAAAGGTCCATCGGTCAAGCTAGTTGGGCAACCGACAAAAGATGGGAAAGATGGTTTATCCCCTAATAATGCTCAGATTCTTAAGTTAGTAGTCTGTCCAAAATAAGGTCAAACTCCAAAGCAAAGGGAATTAAAATGCACTTACCTTTTATGTGAGACATTAATAGCTTTTATAGGAGAGATATCCCCAAGTAGTCTACTAGTTTTCCAGTGTGGGTGGTGTTAAGCACACCATTTTTACTATTGTGCCCTCGGAGGCAAATTATCTTTAAAACAAAAGATATTATATCTTATTCAAAGAACTAAAACAGCAGCTTAAAATCTCCCTTAAAGATATTTTTAGTTGGTCAAACTCAATTTACTTGGAGGGCAAGCAATCTTGACCTCCTAAATAAAATATC